>QUSF01000033.1:7119844-7139335 GCA_003676055.1 Chloebia gouldiae | reverse complement strand
ACCTGCTGAAACTGCCTGGCCCATCTCATTGAAACCTGGGGGCTTCAAACCTGCTGAAACTGCCTGGCCTGCCTGTTAGGAGCAAATCAGAGCAGAGGGCCAGCCAGTTTCATGTGTTTTCATGTGTTCCCCACTGAAACACAACAAAGAGCAGGTGGGATGGGCCAAAGAACAGCTGGAAATGTTTGGGTCAGCAATGGTGGAAGAAAAAACCTTGAGCTGACAGAAGCAGGCACTGCTCAGGGCACAGGGCTTCATCTGCACTGGGCACTCTGCCCAGAAAGGGAACCACGGAGGTGCTTGGGAATTTGTAGCTAACAAAAGGACAAGACACAGCGTCAGTGGCCTCCACTGCACATCCTGGAGCAGCCCAAGGATAGTGACTGCTCTCATGGTTGTATTTATTAGAAAGTAAGTGCTTTCCTTACTTCCTTTCAGGTTGATGCTTCCCTCTTTTTGCAATGTTGAGGCTTATAAAAGAAGAGGGGAAGACTTCCTGCTGGTTCAGTGTTCCTATGCCACTCTTCTAGGTTTGTTTTCTTATTATAAAGCTAACCTTTGATCTGGTCTTAGCTGGACTGGAAGACATGCAATAACAACTACTGAAAATATTTTGGCAGTATCTCAGGTACTTAGTGAATGACAAGCATGTTTGGAAAGCTCCACACTCTGCCTGGCTTGTAAGTCACAAATGCTGC
The DNA here is from genome assembly GCA_003676055.1 of Chloebia gouldiae. NCBI lineage: Eukaryota > Metazoa > Chordata > Aves > Passeriformes > Passeridae > Chloebia > Chloebia gouldiae. The sequence goes on along the minus strand of QUSF01000033.1, from coordinate 7,138,637 downwards.
CATTTCTCATCTGCTTTAAACCCCCTAATGGACCAGTCAGTGTTGACAGGTAGGAAGCTTGTTGGAAAGTACATCAGTCAAAGAAGAAACAAAAAGAATCTTTCAAAATAAATAGGATTCTGGAAGGCAAGGCATCCTACTTTTAAGTCTTGTTGAATAAAATCTGAGTTACTAAGCAAATTCAGTCATGTTTAGAAACCATTCCCAAAGGTATCAGGGCAGATGGAAAAGACATCTAAAGAGCATTTGGCTTATAAAAGATACAAATGTAGTCCAGGAGAGCTCTTTTATATTTAACAGTAAATCAGAGTTACAGAAACAACTCCAGAACAAATACTTCATTAAATTCTCAAGCTCTTTGTCTTGTTCTAGACATTCTAAAACATTTTGTCACACCTCCTCAAAGAATCAGAAGTGGAAAGCTTGATAATATAATTGATAATATAATATAATTATAATGCATAGTAAAACTCCCATCAGAGGGTTTTGGAGGCACCAGGAAGGACAGTGTATATTTATTCTCACTAGAGTATTACTGTTCACTCTCAGATGACTTGTCTTATTAACATAAGCCAAATGGGTCACTGGCTGCCTGTCTGAGGGAATGTCTAGCATGAGAGATTCTGTCCATGGAGCTAAATCAACAGGGAAATGCAAGGCCAGTTACCTTCTCTCTGATGCACAGAGTTTAAGGTAGGTGCAAATACTCCTGTTTGAGCTCCTGTGGTGTCCAGCTGCTTCCTGACATCCTCTGCAATCTGGCATATTCTGGAAAGGGCACATTTCTGAATGGCTCAGCCACTTACTGCTCCAAAACAAGGCTAAACTGAAAGCAGTTAGGTCCAGCCCAGGAGAAGTGGGAGGTAACATTAGGATTAAATCCCACATTAGAAAAGTGTTCCTGCAGGCTGTCCTCTATAGATGCCCTTTGGCTTTTCTCCACACACACCTGTTCTTTTACAGGAGATTTTTACAGGTCTGCATGGTTTTTTCCTGCTGAACTCATCATGATTGTCCTCAGCCCTTTTTGTTTTGTCTTTCCCCAGATTTTGTTTGTATGCCCTTCATAAATCAGCGTTCTCTGCTGTGTAAGAATGTGGTGATGACAGAGAATAATCTTTCCATGGTAAGCATGTCATCTTGTGCCCAAAATCTTTTGGCTCCCAGCATTTTCTTGATTGGATGTGTCCCTTTTTGGCATGAAAACACATTATATAATTCATATCTCACTTTTGTGTTCAAGATTGAAATGAAGAAGAATTGTCAGATGATGATGGCTTTGGTATTTTGCCAGCTGCTTTGTTCCAATGGTTATTTTCACAATCCAACCCTCAAACTATTAATTGTGTGACTATAGAGATAAATTTGTTAAAAGAAACTTGTTAAAGAAGAACTAAGCTACTGGACAATCTGAAAATGCTCAGCTTTGTTTTGCTTCTCGGGGAATGAAATTACACACTCCTGAAGCTTAGCCAAAGTCTAAAGACATTTGTGTGATGCACCTGCTCCTGTCAAAAATGGTGTTGAATTTCTTATGTGATTTACTAACATATCATGACTAATGGACTGCTTCTGATCCAGCATGTACTCCTGCTACAGAGCATGAGCTGTGTTTTTAACAACCAGTGTTTGCAGGAAGTCCTTCTCCAGGGCACTCTGATGCATATACTTTAAATGTATCAGATTGTATTATTCCTTCTCTCCAAGGTCTTTTTCTGTTCTTTCTTTTCCTAACTATTCAATCTAGATGGATCATTTTAATTCTTATCTCTTATGGTTATGCAAAAAGTAGAAAAAATATTTAGGGGCACACTGCTACACACTATAATGTCACCTGTGAGTGCAAGGGAACAGGCTGGGACCCTCAGCTGAGGCAGAGAATCTCATGGCCAAATGAGGAACTGTGTACAGGAAAACATGGCAGGGACTTGATGTTTTCCTGTGGATTGTTGCTGAGATTTACAATTTCCATTGCCACAAAATGGACAAAGGTTTGTCCCGCATCAGTGTGGGACCTTACACAGGGGTAAGAAGTGCTGTGCCAGGAAACCAGCCTGTTCATGGTTATTCTTTTGGTGTATTGATCATTACATAATTATTTTTACCATGTTAGGTTAAAAACAACAACAACAACAAATCCTAAAAAGATATTTCTGTTACAATGTTGAAATGAACTGACTCTGTGGAAGTTTGAAGAACAATTTAAATACTTACACAGAGAGTGAAGGGCTGTGATTTGTATATGCTGGTCTGCTTCCAGGGCTGGGGTCCCTACCCTGAAATGCAGTGCTATTCTTGAATATCTTGACAGTCATGATAGCCAGCAATTTATAATTGTAGCTGAAAGACAAGGGATACAGCTTGTGTGAGCCTGGGACTGGTTATCAAGCACCCTCTCTTGAGGACAGTGTTCTGTAAGGATCTCAGTGGTTGTCTAATAAGGAGTGAGGAGGCTGTCCTTCCTGCAACCTAGAATGCCTTCCCAAGGTGTCAGATTGAGCCTTAAACCCTTCAGATAACACTCCAGTTTTAATTGTTTATATTAGTCTTCCTGCAGGAAGACCATGAATGGTGCAAGGGTATGCAGTCCCTGACATAAGAGCAAAAGCCAACATGTCATTTTGCCTTCCTGAGCTCAGCATCTGACAGCTTAAAATTTCTGAAACAGTTTGCTGCACTTTTGTGGTCCCTCAGAGATGATTTGCATTGATATAATTCATGTTTTGACTTTCTTGTTGGGAAAAAAAGTTTAACAGAAAAACAGTGCTCTGTTCCAGTGATCAAAAGAAATGCCCACATTATTTTAACATTTCATTAGCATTCTAGATGCTGGAACAGAGTGCACACACAGCTAATATGCTGATGATACAGAAGTGGGAGGTGTGGCTGATACACCACAGAGCTGTGCTGGTATTCAGAGGGACCTTGACAAGTTAGGGAAACAGGTTAACATAAGTTCAGTAAATGAAAGTGGACAGTTCCACACCTGGGGAGCAATAGCCCCATGTACCAGCACAGGTTTGGGGATGACTGGCTGGAAAGCACAAAAAGACCTGGTAGACACAAGGCCAGCAGCATCCTGGGTTTCACGATGAAAAGTGTTCTGAGGTTTTGCATAAGATTATAGAAACAAGTTCAAGCCAGTAAAGGGTTATTGGGCACTAGTGATAATAATTTTATACCTGGATACCAGTCTGGTGTCCACCAGAGGGACTGAAAGTGATTGGAGCCATCCCATGGTCTTTCATAACACTGTAAAAGAAAGGACAGAATGTGAATCCTTTAAGTTACATGCTGCTTTTGTGTATTCCCGAAAAAAAATTGCATTTAAAGTGTAGAAAAGTTTGAAGTCTATGTGTATTTGCTGAAGGGCAAATAGACTTTGTAACTAGCTTTTGTCCATTCTCTTTGCTTTGGATGATGTCACAAAAGATATGGAATGGATGACATGGATTTTTTTTAAAGCAATCACAGTATGTATTAAATCAAATGTTTTTATTTTTTTTCATAATAAATTATTATCTTACAGTGCTTTGCACAAACTAATGATATTGCGGATTTTTTTAAAAGAAAAAAATATGCAAATTTTAAAAATTAAAAATACCAGTTGGCTTTTCTGTTATAAATGGTATATTTGGGCAACACAAAATTCCCACACATTGCACTGTGCTGAACCTCACTGCACACCCTGTAACTTACAGAGGATTATCGGGATCAAAATGGAATATTAATAGAGGTGAAATGGAAAATTAATTTCTCCTCACTTTGTGATTTGTTGCCATACATGGAGGACAGGCATCATTTTGCAGTGACACGCTATTCCTGGAGTCAGGCTGCCTGTCAGCTGGTAAGTGCTGATGTAAAGGTAACTGAGCTTGGGAAAAACATGGATCCATAATAGGCATAAATATACACCTCTGAGAGAAAGCTTAAAATAGATGCATCTGATACCTTGTTTTTATTGCAGAGACTTCCAAGTCCATAATAATCTTGATGTGAAAGAGTGACAGGTATTTCTTAGAACATAAGAGCTCCATTCCCTTTCCTGCCATCAGAGGTGGATGAGAACATCCCTGTTCCACAGAATCTATTTTTCTTGAGTGACTTTATTTCCTTAAGACTAACTAGAGAAAGTGCTTTCCCCTGAATAATACAATGCCCCCCCCCCAAAAAAAAAAAAAAAACCAAACAGTATCTCATTTGTGACATTTAATTTAAGGCTTTTCTGGTAATTTTTTTACCTGTGGGGAATGTCCACCATTTGCACATGCTGCTAGGCTCTTTCCAAATAAAGATGTATTATGAATAAATATTATTTAAGCAGTAAGAAGCAGAGTTTTGCAATCTTTAAAGGCAAATGTATAATTTCAAAAGAAAGAGCAAAGATTACTCTCTGGGAAATGTCTGAAGAAAAGGTTTACCAGCTTTGGATATATTCTGTGTTTTTCCACCCAATTTCATGCCCCTTGCCCAGTACCTCGATGACTGTCTCTGGGCCATGGGTGTCATGGGAAACAGATCAGTTTCCTAAATCTCTGTTTTTCCTGGCATTGCAGGAGGGGCAGGCAGGTTGTGACTGGTGCCTTCACACACCATGAGTGCTTGGGAGCAGGAGTGCCCAAAGAAACAGCAGAAAAGAGCAAAAGGAATGGGAAGAAGAGGTACTGGTGGTGACTGGGAGGACAGAAATTATTTAGGACACTCCTGAGAGAGTATGTGCTGGCTGGGCACTGCAGGGTGAGCTGTTTTACAAGCAGGTGACTCTTGTAAATACAGATTTTGTGACCTTCATGCAAGCAACTGTGAAGCAGAGAGCAGTGAGATCATGGTCCTTCCTTCTCGTGAGGTGAACCTGACCCCTGAAGTGGCATATCCTGTGCAGAAATATTGTGAGTTTTGGGTCTTGGAAAACACTTCCAGTCAGTTACTGTCAAGTTACTGAAATGATCCATTTGAGAAGATAAATATTTCTTTCTGAACAAGTTGGTCATTAGAATTAGTACTGAGCAGTAAATACTTTCTCCCACTGCTTGAAAACAGTTTTCCCTTTACTCACCTCTCCACTGCTTTTTGTTTTCTCCTGCCACCTGGTCCATACTGCACATACAGGCAGATACTCCCTGTATCTCTTGTTTCACCCCATCAGAATTATTAAAATGTTCATGAGAATGGATGAACTGCTTTATGATGAGAGACTTGAAAAGATTGGCTTGAATGATGATAGGTCAGACTTGCTGAGTGATTGAAAAGATAGTCCAGGGAGATGAAACTGATACAAGATGGATTTATTTATATAACTCCACTGAGGAGAAAAAAACATGAGGAGAAAAAAAGACTGAAGGAAAATATTAGGAGCAAAATGAATGAATGCAAAGAGTCCATTTGCTAATTAATTTTGAAAATTAGAGGTACATTTCTGATCTAAAACACTTATGTATCTGTATTTTGAGAACTTTAGAGGTAAACAAATTATATAAAAATTAAGATCTGGAAGATGTCATAACATTCTGGTCACTGCAGTGGTGAGCACCTTATTAGAAATTTTTCTCCATCCCACTTTTAGTTTTCACTATAATTTGGCAATAATTTCTGACCTGATGAGATTACAGAATTGACTGTAAGTTAGGCTGATTGTTACAGGCAGACTGGGGAGGTGATTGTTTCTGTGTTTCTCTCCTTCTCCTTTCCAAATGACAGCAGTCTTGCTTTTAATGTAAGGCTCAATCTTCTTTTTTGTTCCAGACTTCCAGGAATTCCATTGTTCTTCTGCTTAAGAAGTTTTGGCTTTGTCATGGATAGCAAATGAATGACAGGGATATTTATCAAGCTTCTCTAGCCAGACAGATGTGTAAAGCACAAACTATAGTGTTAGATAGACAAAGGATATACCAAAATGCCCACTCATGAATAGCAATCTGCAAATCACAAAAATCATTTAACAAAAGCCTTCACGACATGCCAAACATTTCTCACCATTAGGGAGAGAATTATCTGGGGGAGAACTATGTGCCTAGTAAATACTGAATTTATAACAAGGGGTGGGAATTTTGCAATGACTGTTGTGACTCTATATCTGTTCTTCTAAAATGACTGATGGGATGGCCTCTTTCCAGAGTTACTGGAAATCATTATATTACATCACATTTTTTTTTAATAACTTTGCTTCCCTTTGTCTATGTTATTAGCAGGAGATTAGTTCTCCCTGTGCTCTCTGGGATGCACCTGCCCTCTCTTCTGGATGAGCTGCTCACTGGAGGTTATACAATACCATGCTAGGAAAGGGTTCATTCATGCCATATTGTACTCCTGACACTAGCAGGGGAATCACATTCTTCCTGCACATGCCACTGTTGGCCTGCACCAGAAGAGCCCTGGATGCTCTGCATAAAACAAAATCCAAACTTCCTTGTTATGCAGATAATCCACTGTCTGCTAGATGCCATGCCATGGGCTCTTCCCAAACAATCCAAGAAGCCATTGCATGTGTGGATTGTTTCCTGAGCATGTTAACAAGTCTTTTGCCAGGACTGCTCTGTCAGGACTGCCACATGGACATCTCAGCTGAGGACATGAGGGAGCTGCTGCTCTGGCAAGAACTGCATGAAGCCCAACACCTTCCTCTGAGCTAAATGCAAGACATCATCAACAGCCCTGTTTCCCTACAGATTTAAGGAGACCCACACCAGGTGGTTGCTCTGTCATGCCAGAATTTTTTTATGAGAGAGAAAACTGTCAGATTGACACGTGATCAGTAATTCTTTCATAGTTTGGAGAGGGCGAGTTACTTCAGCTGCACTGCACTGACTTCTAAGAGTCCTCTCTGGCCCAGTTTTCCCTTCCTTCTATCCCTGTCCCTCAGGAGATGGTGATGCTGTTCTGACCCAGGGCTGACTGAGCCATGCTGACTGTGGTAGGCAGGTTCCAAACTCTCCCACTCCTCCCTGACCCACTGAAAGCTGTTCAGTGGGTCTGGGATGACAGCAGAATCTGGGATGACAGCAGAATCCTTACTCCCAGAACTTCTGGGAAATGCTTGGTTGAGCATTGAGGGAGAGCAGGACATGTCTAAGCACAGAGCATATTGTTGTGTGCAATCTCCCACAGGAAAATTCAGGAAATTCCCTGACAACTTTGCTGCATTAGTGCCTCCTACAATTTTTGATACTGAAGATGGGGGTGGGGGCAATGCACATACTGGAATAGCACAGAGAAGCTCACGGAGACATTTCTTAGGGTACCTGTGATGTGTCTAACACGTTCCCTAAGGAGCCCTGATGCCACACAGGAGATGTCTGTCCAGGTGAATTATATGGAAACCAGACAAGGGGAACATTTCTATCGCCTCTTTCCTCCTGACAAAAAAGAAAAGGTGTCCTCCCTACCTACATGGAAAATCATCATTGGAAAAATCTGTTTTCCAGGAATTTTTTCAGTACAACAGCCTACAAAGGTTTTCACCTTTTCTGTGCTTTCATGCAGAAATTTCTTCTCAAGAAGAGTGCAAGCTCTGCACAACTACTGCAGGACTGACACAAAAAGAAAATATGAGAGTGACATATACAGTGTGTAGGCAAATGTGAGTGTACTTTCTTTTTTCCATTAATTTACATTTCAGTTTCCTGAATTCGGAAGACCCCCACCTTTTAGCATCATTTATGGTGTACTGAATTGTCTAAATCTTTGTGTTCTTTTTATAGGAACAGATCATATACTCTGTGCAGCTGACAGAGACAAATGCCACACTTACTCCCTGGAGAATTCTAATCTCCCCCTCAAATTTTAAGATGTCAGTGAAAAACAATCTCCCTGTTTCTGAAACCTAACCCCAAGGAGCAATGATACTACCATCCATAAAAATAACTGGTCTGGGATCCTTAGGGATGGATTGCTGACAGAATTGTTCAGGCCAAGACAGTGCAGATGTCCACATCATAAATCTGGAAAGGTTACGGTTCATGTGTGGCAGAAAACAGAGGAGAGAACATTCATGGCCCAAAGAGTGCCTCCCCTATGAGAAGAACCATCCTGTGGAGACCATTTAGTGTCACATATTCCCCTCAAAACACCTGTAATTAATCTGCACAGCTCATCACCACTAATGGAGTGGTTACTGAAGGTTTCCATTCATTCAAAAATCTGCCAGACAAATCCATGAGATGAAAACCAGGTGCAGACTCTCATCCCACACAGAACAAAGACAGCAGGACTGGGATGTGCCCGAGCCAGGAGCACTTGAGGAATGGGGAAGTGTTAAGGAAAAGCCTCAGCACATCTGCCTGTCTCATCATTCCTGTGCTTCTCAGATGTTAGTGAGGCTGAGCCACTGCCAGGACAATGCTCTGGGCTGGCATTTGTGTCCTGGCACATCTGCCACAAGAGGCCAACAGGCAGCAGCAGGGCAGGGATGTCCCCCTTGCCAAGAGGCCATGGAGAGCCTGGAGCTCAGGTGCTGCTGCTCTGCAGCCAGGACAGCCTCTGTTTGCACAGGCACTGCCAGACACAGCCACTGCTTGTGGGCTGTGCACACACCTGGCAGGCAAAGCTTTCTGTGTGTTCATGGAGTGCACAGAAAGCTGCTGGAGCCAGGCCAGCTGGGGCCTCTTCTTGCCTGGGCAAAGCAGCTCGTGCTGTGCCTGGTGGTTCTGGGTCCAGGCTGGTGTGGGTTTCAAACTTGGCAAGTCAAGTTTGCCAAGTGCCTGAGACAGAGCGTGGGGAGGCAAGGTGATGTAGGATGGATTTGTAAGGATCTGAAGCACCTGAAAGCAAGTGGGTGGCTCACTAGTGCCCCTTGGGTGCTGGCCAAGGACCAAGAGCTTTAAGTTGAGCTCTTCCAAGCTTCTCCCTCAAGGGAGTTTCTTTGCTCTCCTGTGGTCTCACAAACTGCCCTTTTCCCTTTGAGTAATTTCAGAATGTGTAATGCTGGGATAGCACAGAGTATTTCAGCAGAGGTGCCACCAGAACTTTATACAGAGCAACCCTAACAGTTCCCAAGGTACCAACAGGTACACTCCACATCACTGTGCCTGTTTGGGAAACCCACAGAACACGTGATTTTTGCTAATGCTCTCAGCTCTTATTTTCAGTCACTCTTTGCTGCTGTGCTCTCATCTTACATCTGAACTAATGGGCGATTGTTTTATTTACTGCAGTGTTACACAGCAGTGGATCAAATATTGTTACCATCTCAGTTGTCAAGACAGCAACAAACAATCCAGATTTTCATGTTATAATGCAGATTTTCCAGCAGTCGCAGCTAACTTGGTACACCTGTGACTGGGTTTAGATGGAAGGGATTTAATGAGTAGTACAGGCTTCTCCCACAAGGCTTGTGGTGTTCCCTGTTTCTCAGAAGAGGTATTGGAAGAACTCTGCTAATTAAAAAAGTGACATCATACCTTCTGTTACTCTTTCACCCTGGGATTTCCTATTAGTTTCTTTAATTAGAACTTTTTGCTAGCCTTGAGCTGACTGAATACTGATGCCCAACATATGTTTTAAGGCTGAAGAACTGGCAAATTGCTAGTCTAGTAAAAATCTCCTATTCTCCCTCCTCATTGCCTTTTTAATCCTCCTACATTGCAGATCAGAAAAGATATCTTGACCTGAAATTTTCTCAGCAGGACAGGACTACACCTACAACAAATCTTCACCACCTGTGATCCAGACAACCAGCTGAGCCAGCAATGGGCAGCAGTGCCACTCACACCCACGTGCTGGGGGATCCCTCAGGGACCCTTTATCCACCTGCAGAGAATTTGCAAACTCTGTCTGCTCCTCCTCAAAGTGACTTGTCTCCCCTGGGAGAGCAGCAACTGGGTAAAGTCAGCACTCTAATAACTCTGGAGGTTATGGAAGCCCTGTGCTCATGGATGTGAAGGGAGGGCCAGCCCATGACGTGGGAAAAATATGCTTCTTCTTGGATCCTGACATCCCTGCTGACCTTTTCCTGCCATCCCCATGAGGTAAGTCTGTGGTTTGTAGCTCTGGCCTGCAGTCCCCCTGCCCTACTGATGGCTTCATCACAAACTCTATCTTTCTGAGTGTGATTTTCATTTGCTTAAGGTAACAAGCAGCCAGCAGCTGACAAGAAAGGCTCCAGAAGGCCCCCATTTTCAAGGCAAAATGCATCTATTACTTAGCTTTTTAATGCCCTCTGGATGATGGAGGTACATGATTCCCTTATGCTGAGACAATTTTCCCTAACTATTCTCAGTATCCCCTATCCCTGTTTTTTTGGCTACAGGATACAGGAGCTCAGCTGAGAGATTTCTTGTCTGTGACACATCTGTTTTCATACTGTGGCTCTCTTTAAAGGCTTTATTTTATTAATACTTATAGGAAATAGTGGCATATGTAAAGACAGGTTTTTGCTCTATACTTGTTAAAACTTGAGTTCCCAACTGGGAAAGACTTTGAGCTTGCTTGCCACCATGAATAATCCCTGCCTTGACTAGCTGGGACTACAGTAGCTCAAGAACAGTATTGGGCATGGCTGTCCATGGAGTTTGTGTTCTTATCCCCTGGCTGCCACTTCCATTAGACAGGTAAGAGTGTCACTGGCATGTTGAACACCAGGACTCTCCATGTTCACTGATGCACAGGGTTGCTACCACGACTACAAGCAGAAGAAATCTGAATGCAAGGGCAACAAAAAGGAAATCCGAATGAACTGGGAGTTACAAATCCCTGGATGTGCACAAAAGATTGCATTTGCAATGGCTGAGAACAGTCTGAATCCATCTGAATCGGCTAACTGGCCTTGGGAAGGAGAAAAACTCAGTTAACTGCAATAAGCTTTATCTGACAAGCCCTATTCATTCAAAGTTGCAGGCAGATTAAATCTCTGTCACTCCAATCCCTTAACGTTATTGGCAAATTTGCAAAGGTGCAATCTGTGACTCACTCCCAGGGCTTTGATGGAGAATTTGAAAGATAAGACTCCTTGTGAGCCACAGAGGTATTGCTCTCATTAACAACTGCCAGCCAGCTACTAATTAGCTGCTGATTGAACAGCTGAGACAGTTCAAACAATTTTCACAGGTTACAACCACCCATTTGTCCAGGGCATCCTCAGCTTCCAAATGAGATGCCTGCAAGATATGCTGTGAAAACACTTTACACAGCCTCAGGGTGTTCAGCAAGGTATTTCATATAATGTGTTATTTCCACCTCTATCTCCTCATGCACACACTGAAGTCAAGTTTCTAGTTTGTGAGCCGAATGGTATCAAGATAAAAACACGGATGTGGGCTCAGGATAGTGTCCTAAAGGGATACAGACTAGCAATGTTGAGGTGCCTCCACTTTCCCACTTGACTCTGCTGCCTTGCTGTAATCCACGCTCCTGAATTCACAGGGAGAACACAGGGCAGGGGAAGCCATGGTTAAGAGCTGGCAAAGGGAGAGGCAGCTGCCCCATCTTCATCTCGAGAAGGATCTATTTTCAGCACAACAAAGTCCTCCCTCTTCCATGGGAATGTCAGCACTGCAGATCCTTGTCCTCTCCTCACTACAGTAGCTGTAGTCTGAACTCCAGCCTCTAGCTGGAGTCTGCCCTCACTCTGCCTCTTCTCTTTGGACTCCCCTGTGTTTTGCATTCAGCTGTAGTGGAGCCCAGCCCTGCAGAGATGGAAGCATTGGCAGAAAGTTAATAGAGGCACAATCAATTTTCATTCCCTTTTTTTCATCAAGATGTTGTTGCTTCTTCTAGCAGGTCCTTCCTTTCCCAAGGATAGATACTGCTGTTGCTCCTCCAAACCTTTCCAGAGTAACACTGCAGCTCCACTGGGAAATTAAACATGTCCAGGTACTTAGGCCAATTGGCATGGAGCTGTTTATGCTTATAGAAGTAAACTATTTCTGTATCAAGCATGGAGAGGCTGGATGCAGACTGTATTGGGAAGGGTCCCAGAAAATGCCAGCTGTCCACTTATGACTTTAAATCTGTTTAGGAGATGTGTTGTTGGCACAGGTCAAAAGCTTGACAAGAAATGTGGTAATGATTTATCAGTATAAGTGACTGGCTGCCCCTGTCTGCAAATGTACCCTGGCATGAGGCAGCGTTCTAGGAAAGGCAGCATGAAATGGACTTTTCTCCAGTAGGACAAGGGGTAACAGTTTTGAACTGAAAAATCGTTATATATTAGACATTAGACAGAAATTCTTCCCTGTGAGGGTGGGCAGGCCCTGGCACATGTTGCTCAGAGAAGCTGTGGCTGCCCCTGGATCCCTGGAAGTGTCCCAGGCTAGGCTGGAGGAGGCTTGGAGCAGCCTGGGATAGTGGAAGGTGTCCCATGGCTCTTTCAGGCTCTTTCCAAATGAATCCATTCTAGAACTGATTCTCTAATTTCACTGCAGGGAATTAAAGAATTGCTATCAGTATTGGTAGTTTCAATGACACAAAAACTTTGGATATCCACTGATTTTCTGTGATGTTCTTCTCACATTTATGTCCATCTTTGACCTCTATAGACAAGTCCAAATTACTTTTTCTTTCCCTCTTTGCCTTGAAACTTCAATGTAATGTTTAGTTTATTTGCCTTGATATTATTCATTGAGATTACTTCTGAAATTCCTAGCCTGTGAACAAGGAGCCAAGATGGAAAAAAACCCAAAACCAACACCCCACTATTCTCTCAAAGATTACTTAAGAGGTTTTCAGCTTATTGTTTCCATATGTTTTAGTTTAACTTTTTAAGCTAAAGTCCTCTTCAGTATTTCTTACCTGTGCTTCCATTGTCTTTGTGTGTTTTCCTAGTTCAAAGCACTACTGTCAATATGAAGTCCCTGCAAAGCCTTTGCTAATATATAAATCTTCTCTTGGAAGACTTAGGCAAATCTGTGCTAATATCATTGGTTGTATCATCTGCCAAACTTCTGACATGTATCCAAGTCATTCATGGCACCATGCTATTTTGGAATGATTTTATCAATACATTTTCAAGCAAGATGTGTAAATCACCTACATTTTTCATAGAAATTCTCTTCCTTTATACTTTCTGCTTTTTTTTTAGTCAAAATATCAAAAGCTGTCAGTATTTTTCAGTTGGCCTGTAACTCTCCCTTCCAATGAACAAGGTGTTTTACAGCAGTGTACTAAAATATGAGCAAAAGAATTGTCCCTTTTGTATATTCTTATTTAAGTGAAGGTAGAAGACAAAAGTGAAATTAAAAAAAAATATTTTAAAATATTCATTTTTATGTTTACAGCATACCAAATTGAATGTGAGCAAGGGACTTCCTCTGGAACAGAAAATATACTCTGAGATGTCTCCAGGAGTTGTCAGCTGGGATTGCTAGACCAAGACAACCAGATTTGTGAGGACTAATGACAGTTCACTAGAACAACTAAGACATTGAAAGTTATATTGAAAGTTTTTCTAGTAGTTTGCAATGCAATTATGTAGTAGTTAGACACACTCAGAGTAATGCCATTTCCCTCTATCATGCTTAGAGTGAACAGATATTTATGCTGCCTGCCCATACCTTTTGTCTTCCTGCTCTGTTGAAGCTTATAGGGAATTGAGGATGACACTAGCATCTCTCAGTCACACAGTGTCAAATAAGATGAATCTGGACACATGAATTCAGCTTTTTGTTCCAGCTAGTTAATCAGTTTGCCTTGATATTGAAACCATAATTATTTAAATCTCATTCAATACTGAAATACATCTAGTTATAGATTGTTGGAGTTTAATTGGTCCTTGAGTTCATCAGATATTGAATGTTTCCTACAAGACACGAGGCTGAAGTCCTCCCAAGCTATTAGTTAAGCTGACTCTAAATTATCACCTGCTTTTGAAAGAAATAGAACTTCCCATTCCTGGCGAGATGCTGGCATTGCAGGAGCATGTTTACAGCAGGGCCACTGAGATGGCACGGCTTCTGTCATATGATACATCTTTGGGAGCCATGGCTCTCCTTGCTACTCAGGTGGACAGAGCATGCCAGAACACCATTAAGATACTTCTAATTCTCCACTGAAATCTGAGTTTTCTGAATTAACTCAAATGTAAGACCACATTCTTCAATACACGTAGTACTGCCCCAACTATGCTTGTCGAAAGTTACCTGCTGTTGAGTAGGACCAGAGCTAGACCAGGAATAAATATACTGAAGAATTTCAGTTTTATTAATGTCTCTTGTTGAGATCATATCTACTACCTTGATCCTAGATCTTGTGAAGCAAATACTGCAGCACTGCAAACTTTTGCTGTGCTAGCTCAGCATGATTTTATTTTCCTCTGTGCTTGTACATAGAAAGAGACTTGAGAGGGACAAGGAAAAGGGTTCGGGTATATATCACCCTGCAAACGGTGGGCCAAGAGCAGCAGACATTGATATCAGAGAGAACACACAAGAAGAAATTAATTTATCCAGTCATCCCCTGCTGGGTTTCCATTAAGTTTCCTGGCAGCAGTGGGAATCAGTGACTTCTTTTCTCAGCTGTTGCTGTAACCTAAAAAGGGCCCTGAAAGGCTCCCTTGAAGGTCACATTGAGAAGATGGGTCAATGCTGCACTAGATGTGTGTCTTATGGAAAAGGCAGCAGGACAGTTTCTTTTATGACATATATTTTATCATATTTTAGAAGAGCTCAGTACATAGGCATTTTCCCCAGCTTCCCTGGTAGAGCACAGATAATTCTATTCTTCTCTATGTACACTGAAAATTACCTGTATTTGTCATTATGCCTGAGTGCATATAAGCATCATCAGGTTTGTTTCATAGGAGGGGTGTTCCATTCTTAGCCCTCTTTTTGAACCACTCTAACTGGTCCAGGACTTTCTTGTGATGGTAACTTCTTTTTCAAGTGATAGAAGAGCCAATATGGAGGAGGGTTGTGTTGGACCTTGTTATCATCAGCAAGGAGGGGCTGCTGGGGAATGTGAAGCTCAAGGTCAGCTTTGACTGCAGGGACCATGAAATGGTGGAGTTAGAGATCCTTGGGGCAGCGAGGAGAGGACACAACAAGCTCACTGTCCTGGACTCCAGACTTTGGACTTTTCAACAATAACTCAGGAGTGATGCATCTCAGCAAAGAGGAAGTCAGTCAAAAATGCCAGGACACGTGCATGGATGAACAAGGAGCTCCTGGATGAACTCAGAAAGAAAGCCTACAGAGGGTAGGAGCAGGAAGAGGTAGCTTGGGAAGAATATAGAGAAATTGTCCAAGCAGCCAAGGCAGAGGAAAGCTAAGGCTGTGATAAAATTAAATTTGGCCAGAGACATCAAAAGCAAAAATATAATCTTCTGTAGGAATGTTGGTGATAAAAAAAAAAGAGGAGGATTTGGACTCTCTCTGGAAGAAATCAGGTTACCTCATTACCTGGCATCTAGAGAAAGCTGAGGTACTCAAAGGTGTTTTTGCCTCTGTGTTAACCAGCAAGTACTTAAGCCACATCATCCAATTTGCAGCAGGCAAAGTCAGGAACTGGGAGAATGAAGAAACCACCCACTGCAGGAAAAGATCAGGTTTGAGACCATTTAAGGAATTTGGAGGTGCACAAGTCCATGGGACCTGGTAAGATCCATCGACAGGTCCTGAGGGAACTGGCAGAGGAAATGGCTAAGCCACTACCCATTATACTTAAGAAGTCGTGGCTGCCTGGTGAACTTGCCACTGTAAAAGAGAAAACATAACCAGAGGTGTTTCTCTTTAGCCAGCAGGAGCAGTGGGTTCAGGGGCTCCCCAGCAAGTTTGCCAATGACACCAAACCTCATGTTCCTTGTTGAAAGGTGTATGAGCATTCAAATGGCATAGATTTCTACAAGCCCAAATCTTTACCTCAAGATTTCTTTTATTTATGGTACAGATTGACAGGTCAGACTTGGAAAAAAAGACATAAGAAACAACTGAGATCCTGTCCTGTATATGGGTACTTTCTGATTAATTAAAACATCATCAAGAAAAGAAAGAAACATCTCTTGTTAAGCTGCACTGATCTACATAGCAGAAATCACAGCACATCTTACAATACTTGGCTTAGCACAAATCCATGTGCTTATTATTCTTTCTTGGAGTATTTCCCACTTCTTTTGCAAGTGTACATATTGGTAAATTTGCACTAATGTAGGTATGCTCCTCTTCATGTATCAGAAGTGACCTCACATTTCTCTCTGACACCTACTCCAGTAGTTCAGCTACACCCAGCCTCTTATTTCTGTGACAAAATCTTTGTCCCTTATACTATCTTGCCCTGTCTATGACTCTCAGGCACCAGCACTATCACAGAGATTTTTCCTCTGCTTTCAGAATCTTACCAGCACATCCGCCAAATGTTTTTGTAATACTTACTTCCCCCTTAGTGGCTTGCTTAATGTATTCCTCTTAGGCATTTCTTACAAGATTCACACCATCACAAGGGCAAGATAAAAGCTGACATTCCCATTGTACAGCTGCGATGGCTGCAGCACAGACATACCAAGCAATCCATCCCAGGTCGTGCAGCAAGTCGCTGGGAAAGCCAGCAATAGAATCCATAAGTCCTGAATCCAAGTTCTTTAAGTGCTTTGACTAGTCCAGATTCTCTCCTTAACACCCCTGTCACATTATTTATAGGAGATGTATTCATATAGCCACTAAGACATCAAAATTTTCTAATTATATCTAGTCATGTCAAATGACAATTATGCCCTTAGTTCAGTTTGCCAGACAATGCTTAGCCAGAGAGGGTTTGCCAAAATATTTTTGACCGAAGAAAGAGTAGGCATCTGTAGCATCTGCAGGCGAGATCGTATAAAATGTCCCTGCAACACGTCTGCCCTGGCTCCACAGAAAGCTCCAAGGTAAGAGATGGGGTCTGCAGGCTGCCAGGAAGGGGATGGCAGCCTAATGTGCCACCACATTGCTGCTGCCTCCGGTGCTCCTGTGCAGGAGGGGACTCCATTACAAATCTGTTTTCAAGGCACCTGCATGTTTTCACTCGTGATTTTTGTGCAGCAGCAATTTGGGAACTGCCATTTGTGTTTTACAGCACTGACCAGCTGCCAGCCCAGAAGCCACACATCTGGTGTCACAAGAGGTAAGAAGCTGATTTTCTGATTCTTAGGGGCAGACACAGATCCTTTTGGGTGGGGTGTGTGTATGGCTGAGTGAATGGTCACTGTTTCACTGTATATTCTTAAATCCACTGTAGTCACAGTATAAGGTGGTGGGGTGCTGAAGGTTGGTAAGGTTTTCAAGTGAATTATTGAATCATAAAACAGTGCAGATTGTAAGAGGTCTTATAAGATCATCTGGCCCACTCTTTAAGGAGCTGTGTTTGAAGTCTTTGACTGCTCATGGCAGGCCGGAAAATCCCCATGGGGACATTCTTCACTTCTGCTTAACTCACCTAACAGGGAGTGAGGTGTACTGCCTTCCCATCACTGCTGTTGTTGCTGTATAACTGAACTAAGAATACAGTAGGATCACTGCAAAATTCAGCATTTTGTCTCAGAATATGTAATGTGGTATTTTGTCTGAAGTTTGCCATGGAATCATTGAAGCAATAAGAGCTGTAATATAAGAAACCAAGCTCTGATTGTCACCTCTGTAAAAGGCAATGCTGCCCTTTGTTCCCTGCTGTGCTTGTTTTTTACCTCACAATAAATGGAAGATACAGCCCCTCTCCTCTGGAAGCCACTACCTGTTCCTCCAGAGACAAACAAAGGAATATCATGTTATGTTTTCTCATTTTAGTACAAATAAACACAAGATTAAATGTTGTGTAAATATCAGGTACCTAACTCTATACAGAAAGAGATATTTAAATGTTTTCCTAAGCTGCTCACTGTTTGTTTTGGTTTTTTTTTTTCCTCATGGCAGAAGGAAGAAATATATATTTCAGATAAATTAATTCAGGCTTTAAAATTCCTTATTTTTAAATACTTCATTAGAACTTTAAGTCATTGGACATTGTTTTTCTCTAAAATTCTAATAAATTTTAAAAAAACAATAGAAAGTACTAGAAAAGGAGCTATCTCAGTGTGGTTTGAACAGCATTTATCTTCTTTTAACAGTCATATTGCAATTTTTGCCTGGATTCAAGGAGTTAATAAAATTAGAGAAAAATTGTATTATTAACACAATTATAAAAAAATTCTAAATACTGAAACTGAGTCATTAAGAAGCTAGAATTTTCAGTATGCAGTTCAGACAGTGGAGTTTGAGCATTCTGATTTTTGTGGAAAACTATCAATTGTGAGAAAAGAGCATTATAATAATTGAAAATGAATTTTAAGAGTGCTTAAGCAGCTGAAAGGATTTTTGAGGTTCTTAGTTCCACAGTACAGTGCCTAGATAGATAAATTCTAAGTGTCTATAGATTATTTAAATGTGATTTCAGTATAAACCAAATAATCTTCCAAAATACAATTTTGACATTTTCCATAAATATAGAATTGCACCGATGCAAAAATTTGCAATTCCTTCCAAAAGGCTAGAGGCAGTATTAATATAGTTTCTTTTTTCTCCACAACTTCTCTTCTCTTCTCCTAACAAGAGCTTATTTTTTGGCAAATTTGAGAAACATATCCTCCCTTCCAGAGTGCTGTCTGCTGAGAAGCCCCTCCATAAAGTGCAGCCATGTCTTCGGACGCTGAGATGGCCATCTTTGGGGAGGCTGCTCCTTACCTCCGAAAGTCAGAGAAGGAGAGAATTGAGGCCCAGAACAAACCTTTCGATGCCAAGACGTCTGTCTTCGTGGTACATGCAAAGGAGTCCTATGTGAAGAGCACAATCCAGAGCAGGGAATCAGGCAAAGTCACTGTCAAGACTGAAGGGGGAGAGGTGAGTCAAAAACAAGGCTCAAG
>QUSF01000033.1:7079234-7094844 GCA_003676055.1 Chloebia gouldiae | reverse complement strand
AGCCGGGAGTTTCACAGCAAGAAAATTGCAGAAGAAGAGTGAGGATGTCCTGAGGCATCAAAGTGACCTGAGGGCTGCACAAAATGTGAACCCTCTGTCACTTCCTTCTGCAACGAGGCTTTACAAATTTGTCAATGTCTAATGACTAAAGACCGTAGATTCCTTTGCATAAAAAGCAGTAGTTACATTTTAGTTCTGCATTTATTAGGTGTTGATTGTGTTAAGATAATTAATATTCAGGAGTAAACTCCTGAATTTTCTAGAGTAAGATTCAGAAACTCCTGTACTCCAACTACATTAAGAGTAATAGCATGATAGCAAACAAAAGAGTTTACAACTACATTAAGAGTAATAGCATGATAGCAAACAAAAGAGTTTACACTGTACTGTAGTGTTTCCCAGCAATGGAATTGTGATTTAAAGTTAGAATAAATAAATATTGAATAAATAATGTTCTTTAGGAAGAGGCATACATATCAAAAGGAATTGTTTTTACTTTTTAACACTGGAATTGAGAGCATCTCTGTTAACGTGACACCATAAAGAAATCTCCAAATCTGACACTCTGAGAATACAGAGAAGCTCTAAACATAGTGTTTCCACACTGCCAAACAGTGCTACCCGTTTTACTTTTGCAGCAATGCATGAGCTTTTTTGTATAAGGAAACTGAAAACTGGATGGAAAAAAGTAGCTGATAGACCCTGGCTTTTTTTTTTTTTCATCCCACATGGGGTAACACTGCAGAATATAATGCATGAGCAGGACAAAAATGAGGAAAAGCTGACCATGAGGAAGAGCAAGGCAGAAAGGATGTTTCCCACCCGCAGCCATTCTCATTCAGTTCCCCAGTGGGGGCTATGCAGCCTGAGCAGGTGGTGAGTCTGGAGAACACAGGTACCTCCACACTGAAGCAAAGAGATCAGTGCCCACTGGGACATCACCCTGACACCCTGACACCCTGGAGCTTTCTTTGTCTGGAATAAGTGCTTAGAGGCACCCTGCACAGCAAGCAGCAGTGCAGCTTAACATACATTCACTAGACCCAGGCATGTCAGGAAGCTGCTGAGGGAAAATTCTGCAAGCAGATGTAGGTAATGAGATGATAAATAAGACTTGGCTTTGACTACAGGGACACTTAGAGGTCCCTCAAGTTTCCTGCTTATCTCTTCACCTCTCCATTTACAGGGAGTACTTCAAAGAGCTGTGAAACAGCTGGGGAGGGGAGCTGGAGATACTGCACAGCCTTTTGCACTAACCACAACGCCAGCCAGTGTGTTTGCAGCAACAGCATTCAGGACTGGGAGGTCCTCCTCCTCCTCCCAAACACACTGAGGTTTACACCCATAGAATCCTCCCATGTTACAACTAAATATGGAAGTAGTTTGCTAGACAGAAGCTAAATATATTTAAGGAAAAGATGATGCCCTGCATTGACTCTTGTGTCACTGTAAGTGATGCTCTTCAGAAACATCATCTCTATGTGTGAAGCTGTGAAAACTTAATCAGTGCCAGTGATATCTGGGCAACAAGGAAAAGAAACCTTGGGTACCTTTTTAGACCTGCTGACAGAGTAGTAAATACCACAACAACTTTGGGGACCATATTTCAATGCCAAAACTCCCTGATCCCTTTGGACAATATTACAATCACCCTCCAAAATGAACAAGCTGCTCTGACTGTGGAAGAATCAAGATGCATTTGAAGCATGTGAAACTGTTTGGGCTCCTCTTTCACCTGTAATAAATTATGGCCTGAGGATTTGTTACTAATGCTCAGCTGATGAAAGGTGACATTGCAGTTCCTTAAGAGACAACACCTGGGGCCAGAATTCCAACTGCACAGGTGGGAGAGGGAGAGAAATCCCACACATTGCACTGTGCTGAGCTGGCCTTGCTCTGACCATCCTGGAGAGCAGGGCTGGAGACTTGTTGGAATCAAAGTGGAATATTAAAGGTATGAGGAAGGAAAACCAATTTCTCCTCACTTTTGATTTGCTGCCTTGGTGGGAGGACAGGAGTAGTTTTGCATCAACACACTATTTCTGGAGTCAGGCTGCTTGCAATCTGAAATGTGCTGATGCACAGGTAACTGATCTTGTAAAAAACATGGGCCCATAACTGGCCTAAAGAAACAACTCTCAGAGAAGGTTTAAAATAGATGCAGCTGATGAGCTCCACTAGAGCTGCTGTCCCATGTGGACTATAGAGTTCTCTGACCTTCAACAGCTTGGGCAACTGTGTCTCCTGGGCATGAAAGCATCAGCACTTCAAGAGGCACTTAGACATGGAGAAAGTATTTCTGATCTGAAGACACAGGTTCCTCACAGAGGCTTCTTGCCAACAATTCAGCTTTCCAGTTCTCCTAGCTGTCATTTTCTGTGCCCTCAGCTCATAGCAACACTGCCTCAACCAGAAAGGGCTTTATTCCTCTACTGCAGAAAATAAGGGGGCCAAGGAGTGAAGGACAGAAAGGAAGAGAAAAAGCAAAGGAAGGAGAGTAGAGGAGAAGTGGGTTGGGTAGATACATGAGAAAGAAATGGAGAAAGAGAGTGAAACACAGAATATGACAGAGGAAAGAGAGGGAGGGCAGAAGATACTGAGAAACATGAGAAATAAAGGAAGATTAAGAAAAAATATGGAGATGGGGAGCAAAAAAATTCATGAAGAGGAGGGGAGAAAGAGACAGAAAGTAGAGGTGGAAGGAAGAAAAAGAGAAAGGAAGAGAGCAAACAGTTTAGCATTGTTTGGGTGTTGGTACCTGACAAACTTACATTGGACTGAACTCTGCTGCGTTTGATCATTGCTATTGTGAACGCCCTGTTCACCAACACATATCACACCCAATACCCCACAATGGGTGCCTTGCTAAGAAGAGTAGAGAGTCCTTAAGAAACAGATCTGTTCTCTGAATCTCTGCTCTGCAGAGATTCTGGCACTGAAGGAAGAGCAGGCAGGTTGTGTCTGGTGCCTCCTCACTTCCCAAGGCCTTGTGAGCATTGATGTTATAAGAAAAGGCTGAAAACACTGAAGTGGGGCAGCTTGGGAAAGCAGAAGTGCTTGTGGGGATTGGAAAGGAGGAGGAGAATGTGGGACACTCATTGAAGAGAGAAGAGAATGGGTTCACACTGCAGGCTTTGCATGACATCCAACTACTTTGCAAGCTGGTAGACAGAGTCTAAATGTGATGGTGTTCATGGTGGACACACAAGTCAGTGCACAGAGTATTAGAATTTAAGCTACTCAGGAAGTTTTCCCATCCTTAAATGCTCTTGGAAATGTTCATAATTTCCTCCTCTTTTGGTATTCCAAAACAGTTTTTAATGTTTGTCCCATCCTGAAAGATACCTGCCTTGGTTAGACAAAAATCTGGCCTTAATGAAAAATGGACTATGTCCACATTGCAATACAGAACTACTGAAATCAAACAAGGAGATGCTTAGAATTAACAGAGAGAAAACTCTGCTTTTCCTAGGAGTGATTTGAGATGGTGAATGAGCCCTTGTGGAAGTGAGGGAAAAACTGGCATGAAAAACATAATACAACATATCCCACAATAGGTCTGTCTGTAACTGCCTGGACCTTACTCTGTTGCAGGAGGGATTATGGGTGTTAAAATCAGTGTTTAGGTCATAAGTAACATGTGACAATTCTTAAGAAGAGTCACATCTCAGCCAAGGATAATGTATATGCTTCCTCAGAAAATGGCATTCAAAAGCAAGGTTATCAAAACCAGATGCCTTTATGGCACCTGTTATCTCTCAGTGTTTTCAACTGCTCAGCATGTTCTCCGATGTTTTCTGGCAGGAGTAGTCACTTTTTCAAAATTGCACCATTTCAGTAACTCTGATTCCCTTTTGATCCAGATCCTTCTCCACCTTCAACTCCTTTTGCCACCTGTTCCTTTCTTCTTGACTGTTCCACCCCGACACCGCCCAGCCTGCTCACCCCACACACCTGTTCTGTAACAGGAGCTCCTCACCTGCTTTGGTGAGAGATGGAAGGGGCATCCTGAAGGTCATGTCCTCACCCAGGACCCACTCTCCAGCTCTTTTCCATGGATGCTTCCTGGAAAGGCAGGAGGAGCCTAAGTAACTGTTCAACTTTGATACTCACTCAGCTCCTGCCCAGGTGTTATAATTTTACCTTCTGCTCCACTTCACAGCTAAGCAATGCTGAGATATCTTTGAAGTTTCTCTCTTCCTTCTCTCTTTTCTGAAATACACAAGTGTGAAATATTGTACAGGCTTATGTGACATATAATGCTATACCATTAAGCTATACCATAAATGCATTGAAAAAATTAACCTTGAAGCAGTCTCATGAGAGTACAATTAGGAGACAGAAGGATCCTCAAAGTTCCTCTATGCTTTGGTGCAGGGGACAGGGCAGTCTTCACAAGTAAGTTCTAGCCCCAGAAATTCTAACTTACCTTTGCCATGGCCAAAATTTCCCTGTACCTATTCCGTATCTCTCCCCCTGAATATTTTTAAGATTCTGGGGGTTTTGTTCATCAATCTGTTTTACTCAAAAATCAATTAACCCTTCCAGTCTTACTTCATATGGAATTTCTGAACTACATAGCACTATGACACCACTTTGGACTAGACACTTCCTGCAGGGAAGCATGCATTTCACCAAATCCATGCACTTCATTAGTCAACAGGAGAAAGGGATGTTAGGTTAAGGAAAATGTGTCCTACCATCTCCAGAGTCCAGTGCCCAGCTGCATCTTAAAACTGGGAAGTGTTGGGATGAGAAGCCTTGCTCTGAATGATCAGTGTTTCAGCAATTCTGTTTCTTTGGTGCTAACATTCCTGGCAGCTCTCGTTTTACACAGAGGGCAGCAGAAATGCTGCTGCAGCAGGAGCTGAGCATTCCCTGTCAGAGGGCTCATCAGGGGTCCACAGAGCACACTGATGCCTCCAGCATGCCCTGTCATACTGACAGCATGGCTGACAACAGCACAGGCAAGCTGAAAATCCCATGGGGAATGCTTTTCAAATAGTGTTGCACTGAATGATCCACAGATTTATAAAATCTGACCACATTTTCCCCCTTATTTTCCTTTTTTTTTTCTTTTTCTGGAAATCTTGATGGTTTTTGTTACTTGTGTATCACAGTTTAGTTTTTTGTCTGACAAGATTTACATCTGTCACAGATGAGTATAAAGAAGAAAAATGCTGTTCATAGCAGGGGAATAAAATTGATTCCATGATAAGATTAGTCTGAAGGCATAATTTTTCTATGGTTGACCACTCAGAGGCATGCTGTAATAGCAACAATGCTGCACCAAGAATCATTTTTATCAATGTGATTAAGAGAAAATGATTTTTAAATGGAAGCTCTTTGTGGAGCTAGCTCTAGATTACCAAAAATCCCATGGGAGTTGCTTTTGAGTTTTTTGGTTGCAATGAAGATTTCAAGAGCATCTATCTTTCTCTACACTGGAGGGAAGAAGTTTGAGATAAGTGTTTACTTAAGCAATATTTTTACCAATCCCCCTCACAGACATTATCAGAAATATCAAAATGTTATGTGTGGACCAGTTTCAAATATCTTAAAATCAATGTTACTAACAATTATCAGGTATTCTATCCTGATTAGCCCATGATTAGGAATGATTGGCAGGAATGGGATCAGAGCAGAACAACCTCAGAAAGGATGGAGGTATAAGTAGGCCAGAGAGAAAGAAACTGAAAAAAATAAAGAAGACAGAATCCCAAATTGTGGATTAGAGTAAGAAAATTAAGGTCACTTTAAGAAAGATTAAAAAAAAATATAAACAAAACAATAATAGTGAATAAGACTCTATGAAACGAAATGTAACAGAAATCAGTGGTTGTAGTACAGTCTCTGGGCTGAATAGCAGCATAGGCATGCAGTGCTTTTCTGACTTTCTGACACCAAAACTGGGCACAGCGCAGCCACAGCACAAATTTACTATGAAATTTCTGCAAGCATACATTATCTCAAAAGATCTGGGGAAGAAAATCCGTTGGGATGCCCATATAGGCATGGCTCTGATTTCTGACTCTCAGATGTGGGAATGGAGCAGGGTCAAAGTGGGCCAGTTACTTTCCTCAGCTGGGGAAATGTGCAATGCCATGGTATTTTTGGGAACAGGCACAAGTCAGATGTCAGTACACATCAAGAACAAACCATCTCCAAAGGGCAGGAAGGAGTCTCCCATCAGGAATCTATACACTGAAGTCCAGTCCTACACAAGGGAAGGAATATGTAACCCCAGTTCATTTCCTCCTTTTCATTATCCAGCCATTTAGCCCTTGCTGAACAATGTGGAAGAGTTTTATCCACGTGAGTGACAGCAGCTGATCCACCATGCAGTACAGTTAAGCAGCAGCACACTTGTCTTCTGCTCTACAAAGGCAAGCCCAGAACAAATCTGGTGACAACTGCAAAAGAATTATTGTTATCAGAGAACTGGAGCTGCTGGAGCCCAGACATACAAACACTTCTGGGAAAAAAATCACAGGCTACAGTTTTCTGCAGGTTTCAACCAGATGTAACTCAGAAGCTCAGAAAGACAGTATTTTGCACCAAAAAAAAACGAATAAAAAAAGCAATTGTTAACAGTAACAGACCAGTAAAAGAAAACATTGAAGCACACCCTAAAAATTACATAAATTATACCCATAGATCTTGCTTTGTAAAATGGCAGTAGGTAATCAAATACAGGTTACCTGAAGAAGTTCAGATATCCAACACCTCTCAGAGCTGTCTTTGTACAAGTCATGAGGAGCACACCATGTGGCCTGAGGAAACTGGGATCCAGGGACAGGCCTTGGGCACATGGAGTGTCTATGCCCAGACAGATACCAGCAGGTTCCCCTTGTACTTGTGAGCATCTACACTGACTCTGCTGGGACCTCATCCTGAACTGCCCGAGGGGAATGAGGTGAGCTCTCTGTGCCCTCTTATTTGTGGGAGTGCTCATTGTGTTCACCTGGCACATGTGGCCAGCTGCGTATTTGTGTACATATTTGTGTTCTCCATGTGCCTGTGCCTTCTGGGAATTCTTGCTCAGCCTCACTACTTGGCTGGACCTGGAATGTGGCAGTCTTGTCTCTGTCACAGCGCCAGACTCAGCCTTGTTATCTGACAAGAAAACCTGGGGAACAAATCCTTCATGGAAACTGCTGTTGAGGTAGAAAACAGCACTGAGAGACAGGGAAAGGAGCAATTCCCACCTGACAGACAATCTGCCAGCTGATGCCCTTCAGCTAGCAGGGCTGCAAGGGCCTTTGCTGCTCAAAATATTCTGGCAGTGTTTGAGACAACAAGTGAATGACAAACATATTTAGCAAGTTCCTCTGGCTGACCTGGCTGGGAAGGCACCAACCTCCCTAATTCTTTTCTGTATTAGCCACACGTGTTATTTGCTCAGTGCTGACAGGGAGGAAGCTTGATGGGAAGCAAATAGATCAAAATAAAAGGGAGAGAAACCAGCCAGAATGGTGGGGTTGTGATGAAAGTGTCCAGCCCAGTGTGCCCTCAGAGAATTATCAGTAAAAGCCTTTTGCCACAGGCAAACCAGGCTTATGTATTTGGGATATTTCCTGGCAGAAGAGATGGTAGTGGATTTGGTTTAAGGCAATAGAAAATGCAGATGTGTATGAGAACCCCTGTTCATTTTCACAGACACACAAAATCTCAGACATACACACACTCTCCTTCACAGCTATGTAGCCCAAAAAATGCTTCCCTCATCATCTGCCATTTGACCACTGCAATTCAAGGAACATATTTCCAGCATTTTCTGCTCTGAGTCTTACAGCCAAACCATTTATTTCCCTTTTCCTTTCTGAGACAACAAAGCTGTGCTTGAATCATCACCCAGCCTGTGCCTGTCCTTGCTCTGAACTCCTTGCTCCATGCATACCTCCCTGCTAACACACTGCCTGTGCTGGAAGCACCCTGAATGCTTTGCATGATGTGGAAGCCAGTCTTCCTTGTTATGCAGATTAATAGATGCCATGCCACAGCCTTGTTCCCAAACAGCCCAAGCAGACATTGCATAAGTGGATTGATTTCTGGGCATGTTAACTGCCCCTGGCCACTGGCAGGACTGCTGCATGGACATCTCAGGGGAGGACAAGAGGGAACTGCTGCTTTGGCAAGAGTAAATTGCATGAAGCCCAGCACCTTCCCTGTACCTAAATTCAAGTCACTGGCAACCAAAGCCAGTATTGTCCAGTCTCTGTGCTACATTGTCAAGTTCCCAATAACAGGACTCCCTTTTCTGAATACTTCTGTGACCAGGGAGCACATGTTGTTTTCTCTGGCACTGATGTATCATTCCTGGCTGAACAGAAGGAGGATAGAACTCATTTGAGCATGAAACAGGCTGCTAAGTGAAATCTTCCATGACATTCAGATATGCAGTCTACAATTTTCCTCTGTTTTTTTGTTTTTTTTTTTTTTCTGAGTTAGTGCCTCTGGAGACTCCTGAGATTGAAGACTCAGAGGACAGAGATGATGCTGCAAACACTTCTCATGAGCCAAATACATGATGATCCTGGTTCCCTGTGGAAATCTGATCCCACATAGGACACCTCCCTCGTGTTGTATTACACAGGTAGGAATTAGTCCAACAGGATACAAGGGTCCTTTTTCTGCAGTTCCACAGCCACACTTCTACTGCCAAAGGAGGAAATAATTCCAACTCCCAGTGCAAAAGGAAAAGTGGAGAAATTGCTCTCTGGAGCAATTTTATCACCTAATAAGAGGAAAAAATTTACTCTGTGACACCCAGGAACCTCTTTTCTTCTCAGATACTGCTATGAATGCTGTTTCAAATACTTAGGTGAGAACTGGAACAATGAAATAGAAAAAAAAGAGAGAATATGGCCACAGTCAACAGTGTCCATAGTTTTCTGAGGAAAAACTAATCCACCTACACGGTCACACAGACATTCACTCCCTGGAGGACTTCAAACTCTGCACAGCAACAGCAAGGCAAATACAGATCAGAAACATTAGAATACCATAAATGGTGTGGGACAGGCATATGTGGGTATGGTTGTGAGGAGAACTATAACTTTAAATAAAATTCTAGCATCTGAAACAAATGTATAAATCCCTGAGCTCTTATATTTGGCCCAGATCATATTCCCTTTGCAGCTGGTGGAGTCAAATGCTTCAGAGACCTCTAACCTCCCCCTCAAATTTACAATGTCAGCGAAAAATTAGATTCTTTCTTCTGAAACCTGACCCCTGAGAGAACTGATATCAATAGTCTTAAAAATAGGCCCATCATCTGGGGTCATCAGAGATGTGTTTGTATTGGATTTGCTAAGCCAAGAGATTTTCATACCAAATCAAGCTCCAGTGGGTTTCCCCAGCATGGGTGAGTTCATTTTGAGAACCTCGTAGGCTTTATGTACACTGCAGACAGACAACTTTTTCAACTCTCCAGCACTAGCATGAACCAGAATGAGGGATATTTTCAGGCATCCTGCACTCCCACTGAAAACATC
The DNA here is from genome assembly GCA_003676055.1 of Chloebia gouldiae. NCBI lineage: Eukaryota > Metazoa > Chordata > Aves > Passeriformes > Passeridae > Chloebia > Chloebia gouldiae. Next base: position 7,085,347 of record QUSF01000033.1, on the reverse strand, counting down.
ATTCAGTGTCATCCGACACAGGCATCTGAAATGTCAGCTCTTGAAAATGCTCCATCAGCCTTGTGCCCCTCAAACTGAAGAGGAGGCAGCCAGCAGATGTAAGATAAGGTCTGTAGAATCTAGATAGGACAATGAAAGGGAGGGGATGGATTGCTGAACTTCCCTGCACCAGAAGTAGGGGCATCAAGTTAAGTCAGCTGGTGGCCAAACACAGAGGGACAGGGTGCTTCAAACCAGCCATTGTTATCTACTCTGCTCATCACCACCTACCCAGTGGCTACTGAAGGTTCTCATTAATTCAAAGATCTGCCACACAAATGCATGGGAGCAGACTCCTGATCCCACATACAACAAAGACATCAAGATTGGCATGTGCCTGAGCCAGGAGCACTTGAGGAATGGGGCAGAATTTAGGGAAAGCCTCAGCACATCTGCCTGTTCTTACTCCCCAAACTGCCCAGCCTCAGCCACCATCGAGCCACTGCCAGGACAATGCTCTGGGCTGGCATTTGTGTCCTGGCACATCTGCCACAAGAGGCAAACAGGCAGCAGCAGGGCAGGGATGTCCCCCTTGCCAAGAGGCCATGGAGAGCCTGGAGCTCAGGTGCTGCTGCTCTGCAGCCAGGACAGCCTCTGTTTGCACAGGCAGTGCCAGACACAGCCACTGCTTGTGCCTCTGGGCAGTGGGACACACCAGCAGGGATTTCAGCAAAGCTGCTGAAGTTTATCACAGATCCTGGGTTTCTTCTTCAGTGCCTGGCCCATAATCTCAGTGTCCATGCTGTCTGACAAGTTTGCAAGCTAATTTAGTGAGCCATGCTGTTATTGCACATCTGTACCACAATCTGCAAAGCCAGACGATGCCTGAACCAGATGTGTGCTGCTTCTTCCCTAAGTAGAAAAGCCTTGCTGTGCTGCTTAATCTGCTCTCCAGCTGGGACCATGAAATCATTCAGAATAGCTGAGATTTCAAGGCTGTTCAAGGTTCACCTAATCCAACACCCTATTCAAAGCAAGCCAAATTACTTCAGGTTGGTCAGGATTTGTCCAGCCACATCCTGAGCACCTCTAAACATGGCACCTCTCTGACTTGGATCACTGTCATGGTAAAAACTATTTTCCTTATATCTAATCTGAATTTCTCACATTCCAGCTTGTGTCCACTCTCACTGTACCAGACACCTGTAGATAGTAAGGTCTCCCTTTAGGCTCTTCATCAGATTGCATAAACACATTTCTTTTTGCTTCTCCTTACACATCAACCTTTGCTCCAACCCTTTGACCTTCTGGCCCAAAGGCTACAAAACAGTCTTCAGAAACCAAATTCTCACCCAGAGCTATTTGTTACCACATTATGTTATTGGCAGTTTTACAGTGCTTTTTTTTATCAATTCTTTAGACCGAGCACTCTTTCCTGCTACTGGAAAAGTTTTTTTCATGTATCTTTTTTCACTGACAGGTGTGGTATTAACTACCCTTCACATACAAGCTGGTTTTTGCCGCTTCTTAAGCCAGTGGTTTCTAGATCACTTCTTTTCATGCACCAATTCCAGCTTAAGCCTCTTTTTGTGCAGAGATGGATACCCAGACTGGCTTTTAACCCATTTGTGTCATGCCCTCATGGCCATTATGGAGTGGGAAGACAACTCTGCCAGCAGCATGGGAGGGACATTCCTTCCCAGCACCTGGGGCCCCTCAGTGGTGGTGAGTGTGTGGAGCTGGGTGACAGCACTCAGGTGTGATTTGTGACCCCACTCGATATTGCAATCACTCAGCTGTGTTTGCATTGTCACTCCATCAAACTGCTGTGCCATTGTGCTGAATCAAAATCACCTGCAACATCAAACATCTTCAAATAAGTAAATTTGGTGTTAATTATTCACACCCTTCACATGTAGAATATCTAAAAGGACCAAAGTAATAGGACCCTGTAGCAGGGTAATGTAAAAGAACCATGTAATAATTTCCTAGGAACTGCTCACCTATGGATTTGTTGTGGGAGGTGGGTGAGAGTAGGCTGCTTCTAACAGCAGATAAAAAGGAATTAGGCTCTGGCATGAATTTTACAGAAGAGCTAATGACATTGCTGAATCTGTATGAGAGGCAAACCCTCTGGAAACTTATATCATCAGGGAAGAGAGGGAAAGAACTAATAAGAACACAAGGAAAGCGAAGAATTCCAAAGCTCTGTATTCCAAAGAATGCCCGGACAAATGCTGATCACATAATTCATTTTATCTGGGTTTATCTTCAACAAATCATAAAGCAGCTGAGAAAGGTCACAGCCCCTTTTTTACTGCATTCAGATTGGCAAATCTAAATCATTTCATCCTGCTCCCTGTTCCTGCTTGCACAAGAAGTTGGGAAGGCAGTTAAGTAAATTGTCCAATTGTCCTAGCATACCTAGTTTGATAGTTATTTTTGTCTTTGAGAAAGATGTGCTCTTTCCAATTAGCCTGCAAAGAAGGATTTTCACAGTAACTCAAGATGAAATCGTGGCTTGAAGTGAGAAGGTGTGAACAAGCTGCAGATTTGCAGGCAGATGGGAGCGGGCAGGGAAGAGGAGATGGACAATGTAGGTTTTTTTTGTGGATCTCAATAAGAAAGGTCCAAGAAGATCTGGTTTAATAAAACAGCCAGTTGAATAAGACAGTGTAGTGAATTATATTCTCCAGATTAGTACTCCCTGCAAAACCAGGGGCCTTCCCTCCCCTGAGCACACAGGAGAGGGAAATTGGAGGCACAAAAGGCAAAGATCAGCGACTGAGATAAGGACAATTTACTGGAAATAGCAATGAGATAAGAAAAGGAACGGTAACAGCAGCAATGCTAATGGCAGGGAGTACAAGGAAAGATGATTCACAGAGAAATGCACAGCACAGCCCTAAGGTGGTGCAGGATGGGCAGCACAGCTCAGTGTGGGCCTGGGCACACTGAGGTTAACTGTGATGCACATCATTGACTTCTCGTGTACAGTGGTCTCCTGGTCAGGATTGAGACATTCCACCCCTTAATACAGACACAATTTGCCTTTCCAATCGATATTTAAGTTAAAGCTTATGTTAATAACATAAGCTTTATTGTTTTAAGCTTTATTGTCAGGTAGGAAGAAACAGAAAAACAAGTAATCTGTCATTTCTTCTTGAATCTGTTGCCTTCCCAGATGATTGCCTTCCCAAATTGATTGTTACTCTAGGAGTTGAAACAAAATGCAAGATATCAAAGTGACAGAGAGGATGATATACTACAAGTGTGACCTTTGAACCAGTGCACTGGAATCCATGTCGTCTTCTTTAATTGACGTGCAGAGAACCCAGGAGGGAAATTGAATTACGAGGAATCATTTTGCAGCTGCAACTAGACACTTAAACATACTAATAACTGTAAAAGGAGATATTGGATGGGAGTTTTCCTGTGACTATACAGCTCTCAACTGGAAAGCTTACAGTTCCCACACAAATCAGGAGTCAGCAGTAAGAGACAAGTTTATAAAAAACCTGCAAATTCATCTTGGAGTTAATTTCATGTGGCACATAAAGAGCAGTCAAGTCTATTATTTGTTAAGATCTTATGTAATACATTAGAAGAAGGAAAATCTCTCATTTTTTCTCTCCCTTTACCCTGTTTTGTATGCCAGAGGATGAAGTTTTCTTCAATTCTACAAACACACAATTTTATTTTTCAAACAGAAATTATCACTACATATATTTTACAGAAAGATATTGGCAATCTCTTAAAAGAATACATGATCACAGATGTTTCAGTCATACATGCAGTGCTATAAGCACACAAATGTTTTTTAAAGAAGTGAGTTGAAAAGATTGGTCATCCCTCTAACCCTTCTTACATTGCTTCATCTTCCTGATGTTTGAGAGAAAATGTGAGTCTTCAGAATATAGTAGAGAAACACACCACATCCCAGATCCATGGAAGAACTTTGAACAGCAGATCCTTCCTAATTCTTTGCAAAGGAAACGCAAAGCCACCCAGGAATTCTCTATATTTCAGTGGCATTTGTGTTTGTGCTTGGGAAGGCTGGAGGAGGACAGCTTGGGATCTAAATCCCATTCTTGCATTTGGTAACCACAGCCACTATCCAAGGTTTCTAAAACAGCAGGAGGCTGGTGAGCTAAAACTGCCAAAAAGCCTAAAAGATGAAAGATGCATAATGCATCCTTAGGAATTGTTACTGTGACCTGACTGCAACTTCTGCTGGACATATATCAGAGCAAAACAGCCAGATATGGAGAATGGCAAAATTATACCTTTAAAATTGAATTTAAAATCACAGCCACTCAGTAATACTTCAGAAGAAGGCAAGAGATGTAATTAAATATATGAATCAAGGGGAATTATCTGATCTTTTGGAAGTATCCACCAAAAAGCTAAGGAGTTGTAAACAGGTACAGCAACACAAGTATGATATGCTCATCCAGTCTTGGAATTAGACTATACTAGATTATTTCTATTCTTTTTCCAGAGTATTTCAGAATAGGTTCACTCCAAAGTTCTTGTAATATTAAACCTTCTAACTACTGCTGAGGTCTGAGACACACAAATCTTATATGTCAAACAGCAATTAATAGGAGAAGAGAAGCCAACAATTCCAAGATCTAGTGTCGGGCTCTATTTGCTGGACTGCACTTCTTCCTTCCTAGATTCCTAGTCATAATATTTATAGGAGATTTATGCACATAGCTAGGAAGACCTCAAATATTTCTAAATATATCCACAAGCACGAATGGGAATCATGCACTCAGTCAAGTTTGCCAAACAATGCTTTGCCAAAAATTTTTTGACCTAAGAAAGAGGAGGAGGGAATTGAATGTGCAAACCAGACCCTATAAAAGCGCTGGTAGGACAAGCTTGTTCTGCCTGTGTGGAAGGATTAAAGGTAAGAATAGGGACAGTTGGGTGCTGGCAGAACCCCACAGCATTCCTGATGTCTGTGGAACTGCTTTCCTCAAAGAACTGTCTCAATAGACAGGTTCCCTCTCTGTTGAAGTCCCCAGCACGTTTTTGCCCTGTGACTTATTCTTGGGAGTCTGTGTAAAGATAAGAAAGAAGCTGTCACTTTTCTTTTTCAGTATTGACCAACTTCCAGGCTTAGAGTCAACTGGTGACACAAGAGGTAAGACTGATTTACTTACTCCATAGGAACATACTCCAGGTTTGCTTCTCTATGCATTTCTAAGGCCACTTCCCGTACCCCTTTAGATCTGTGCACACTAAAGCAGTGCAATTCTGTGCTGTCTAAAAGAGCAAATTTCCTTTCATAAGTGTGTTGGACACATTTGTTTGGTATCTGCTGAGAAACAATTGACCACTTACACACTTAAAAGGACATTGAATGTAAACAGAAATCTAAGAAAGAAAAGGTGAATGAAGAGCACGTGTGTACTTAAGATTTTGTCAAATCCGTCCAAATGTTTTTTTACTGAGAAGTTTTCATTTTTCTATACAAGTTACTATTAAAGGGTGAGTTTGAACAGGAAAAGCAGAACAATTGGAGAAGACAAAACTCTGATTTCTCCACAGAAGAAAAATATTTGCATAGACAAATCAGACCTCAGCTTCAGCTTACTCCACATCTATTCCCTGATGTTATTCCATCTCTATAGTTGGCACTAATTACATGGGGCGAAATGGGAGAGAGAGAAAGAATATAAGTTGGCTTTCATAATTTTGATAAGATGACTTCTCTTGGTATCTCTTCTGCTTCTGCTTGGTATCTCTGCTGCATCTTTGACTACCACTGAATCTGCCAATGAATCTAATTTTCTGCATAGCCTGCTAAAACATGGTGAGATCTAATGAACTGAAAGTGTAAACTGGAAAAAAAAGGAAAAATCTTTGACCTCAATCAAAGACACCTCTCTTCTTTAAATTAAAAGACATCTAGGGTAAAAAGCAGGTAAAGCAGAAAGGAAGACTGTAATAATAGGCGGAGCAGAACACTACACAGCCGAAGGTCGCTGCTGAAAGGAAATTTCCCCCTTCACTCAGAACTGCCTTTCCATTTCAGCGCTGTGCCTTGCTGCACGCAGTAAACCACAGCCATGTCTACGGACGCTGAGATGGCCATCTTTGGGGAGGCTGCTCCTTACCTCCGA
>QUSF01000033.1:7054682-7069234 GCA_003676055.1 Chloebia gouldiae | reverse complement strand
TTGCAGAGTCACAGGTCAACAAGCTCCGAGCCAAGAGCCGGGAGATTCACAAGAAGATAGAAGAAGAAGAATGAGGTTCCCAAGACTAAAAAGTGACCTGAGGCATGCATAAAATGTAAACCTCTGTGTTGCTTTCTTCAGTAGTTATCATTTATATCTAGGTAATAAAGACAGTAGAGACCCTTGCATATGAACATTGACTATGATGTTTTATTTATTCTCGTATTCATTACTTTTGAAGTACATGTACACAGTTCATCTTCAGATTTAGAAGTATATCAAACAGCAAAACATTTTTACATTTGCATTTTTTAAAATGGATTAACTCAAATTTCATTCCAAGTAGTGACAAGCAGTCAAACCAACATGGTGAGGAAGTGGCATGAAGAGATATCTCCACTCCCTTTCTCTTAAATAATTCTATTTCATGCATAGCACAAAATTATATCCATTCACATATAGAATCCATATTTAAAAGTCTGTGAAGAATGAATACCTAAGACTGAGGACTCAATTTATAATTTCAGTGAAAACTTCCACTGCCTTTCTAGATTCAACCCTTCTTCTCTGTTCATAACCTAACTTTTCTGTGTGTTTATTGTCATTCTCAACATACTGTGCCTGCTCATTTTCCTAAGAACTGATTATTAACCCACAATATTGTATTTTGCATTAAGTGGAGCTTAACAGTCAACATTTATATGTTGATTGGAAATGTAAGGTAAAGTACAACTTTGGCTGGATAAGGTTTCTAAATACTAATCACACTTTACAGTTGGGTAAGTAAATTAGATGGTTTGGGAATACATTCAACGTGTCTAAGGGCCTGGTAAATTAAAGCAAAGCTGGATAGGTTATCCTGTTGCTGATAAACTTGTTTTTGCCAGACACAGAGTGGGATACTGACATGGTTGGTATTTTGTCAAGCTTTAGCAGCTCTCTCAAACTTGCTGTTTATTTAAAGCAAGTCCTAAACATCTTTGGGCATTCCACCAGAACTGTCAGTCTCTAGGCGACCTTCATCTGTCCCTTCTGGATATCCTACCTAATCTTTCAGCCAGTTACAAGTGCAGTAAAACCACTGCTTTAATATTATAAATATTCACAATTAAATATGAAAATGTAACATTTGAGCAGCAGATGACAGCTGGAGCTGGAAAGGGGCACTACTCCATCCATTGTAGATATGATCATTTAGGATCCATCACAGCTGAGCATCTCTGGGATTTTTGGTGCTTCTCTGAACTCTTTGGTGCCTTGCTGCACATTTTGTATGAGCAGAACCTCTGCTTCTGGTGATGTCAAACGCAGCCCAGCTGCATGGCCGTTCACAGGATGTGTCAGTGTGCTTTTAAATGCCCTGCTCTTCTCAGGGCCCAGCAGAGACCTCCATTAACAGATCGTTGGTTTTGTGCCAGCTGCATTTCAGAAAAGGTGGCAGGGAGAACGAGAGAACTGCACTTGAGCTGAGCAGCAAAAATCTATTTTCTGCTCTTTCAGCACATTGCTTTTCTCCTCCATCCATAGGTTTTTTGCTGTGCCAGAACCCTTGTGTGAACAGATCCTGGCTGGAGGTGGGGCCCCACAATGCTCCTGCCCACCACAAAGGCCACAACACTGGTGGAAATGCTCCTGGAGCCAGCTTCAGGAGCTGCAGTAACCAAAAGGGACCTCTGCCAACAAAGCACAAGAGGGAGAACCTTGTTCTGCTAATGTGAATGCATTTGTATTTCCCCATGTAGCTGCTCACCTACATGCAGCTCCTTCTGCTGCAAAAGCAGGGTGTGGAAGGGCAATAGTGGGAGCAAGATACTGGTTGGGCACAACAGAAGAGATGGGAAGCCTCCACCAGAGCCTTGAACTGTAACTATGCAGAGTGATATGCAGGCAGGTGCAAAAGGCAATCTGTTTATTGCAAAAGCCAGGCCTATCCAAGCGATTTACTCCAACCATGAAACTGATGTCTGTCAATCTCCTTCCCACACCCAGGATTACAGTGCCATCACAGAGACACAGACAGCTGAAAGAGGAGGAAGGAATTACCTCATTTTCTTATCCAGACCTCTGAGTAGGAGATGCTAAGACAGACAGGAGCACAACTGGTACTGTAATTGGGGAGGCAATATGCTGTGGGACAGGTGAAGCTGCTGAGATGTGACTGACTTCAGATTTCCTTGTTTGTGGTAGGGACTGTAGTTTGGAAAGTGAAGAACAACACATGAAAGGAAGCAAACAAACAAACCCAAAAACACAAACAAAAAATTGCAGCAAACCAACCAGCCAAAAACACCACACTGCAAAAAAACCCAACCCAAAAACAAACACCCCCAAACCCTGAACAAATCCAGATCTGTTGCATGGGATGGAGATTGCTTCTCAGTAAAGTGAATGGTTCCACTGCTGTCTTCACCACTCTGATCTTTGTAAACATAAAACATGTTCCCTCCTTAATCTGGGTAAGGAATATCCCAGAGATCAGAACAGTAGATTGGCTTTTACACAAACTATCATGAGGTTCAGATCTCTCTAAAAATAGTTGCCTGTCTTCCAGGGCAGCATAGGATATGACTGACTCTAGTTTAGAGGATGTAAGTTTATTAAATCTTCCCTAGCACACTTATTTTGCAAAAGTAATGCTGAATGACTACCCTATGTTAAGACAGCAGCCATCTCTCCCAGTTCCAATGGGATATATATCTTAAGTTCAGTACAACACTTCCATAGTGCTGTTCATATGATCTCTGAAAACCTTCAGCTCCAAAAACAAGAATTTGATTCCTGTGCCTTTTGTCTGGGATTTAACACAATTACCTCAGGCTTTGAAGCTTTTATCTTTAGGCTAAACTTGTTCTGCTCTTTTATTGCTTATTTTGTCCATGCTGACTTGCTGTTAGCCCACTGGAATCACATCTCTATTTACTTCACAGTATCAACTAGGTTGGAAAAGACCTTTGAGATCATTGAGTCCAGCCTTACCTAACACCACCTTATCAATTAAACCATGGCACTGAGTGCTTCATCCGGCCTTTTCTTAAACACCTCCAGGGACTTCCTCTTCTTTATTCACATATCCCTCCTTATCACTACATTCAGACTCATTCTTCCCTCCTCCACTTGCTTTGGCTTTGCTTCATTCTAGTCCTTGGTCATTCTTATAATCTCTTGATTCTCACTTCCACAACTTCTGTTCCTTTTCAGATGCTTCCTCCTGCATTGGGATTTTCTTCCTCTAGCAATGTCCCTGGCTCTCAGTAGGACCCCTCCTGCTTTTCCTCACTGAGGACTCCGAGTGCTTGCAGCAGGCAGAAACCTGTGACTTCTCTCCATCCCTACAGGTTTCCTACGAGACACACTGGCTCTTACTCTTCACTTTTTCTGTGCGAGTCAGCGTCTGATGGATTACAGAACCGATGAAGCCCCTTTCATGTCCTCTAGCACACCCTCCTACTTCCCCCCCTTCTCATGCTTTCTTGTCAAATTATTTATAGGACATTGATTCACAGACCTGTTATGTCTAATTATATCCATTCACTTCTAATATGAATCGCAATTCTGTTAGGAGTTAAGATTGCCAGAAATGTTTTGACCTAAGAAAGAGGAGGTGGTGGCTACATATGCAGATCAGATCCTATAAAAGTGCCCTGGGATCTGTGTGTCTTGTCCTTTCTCAGAAATCTCTAAGGTAAGAGTTTCAGAGCTTGGGACTAGGGAGGTCGGGAATGAAGGGAAACTGGCTGTGCATTCCACAAGTTCCAGTGCATTCCTATGGATGCTCACATTCGTTCAATGGGGGTCTGCCAGTGTCAGCTGGGATTTTCAGTCTGCTTTCCAACCATCCATTTGTTTTCAGTCTATAAATGTTGCCTGGGGTGCAGCAGCAAGAAAAAAGTTACTAATTCTGTTTCTTAATATTGTCTGTCTTCCAATCTGCAGTCCTTTGTCTCACAAAAGGTAAGATCATAATTTATTCACTTTTTTAAGGACAGGTAGAGTTGCTGTAAGGCAGGGCTTCTATGCAGGTATGCTGGAAATCCTGGTAGTCATTATATTTGTGTCCATTGTATAAATGCATTATGAGAATTGGGCTGGATTGATATCATTTTTGCCACAAAATTCTTAAAGAGTGTGATCTTTAAAGTACTGATCACTGCAGCACTGCCCACACTCTCCCCAGGGATCTCTAGTAGATACCAGTTCCTGGAGAAACTGTTCTGAGGGAAAAAAAACCCAAACCAAAACAAAAAAAAAATCAGAAATTCCAATTATAATAATTATAATAATGTCCAATTATTTGGGACGGGTTTCTTTCATTTATATCAAATATCAAGGGTCACTGGCACTGACTGTGAAGCAACAGGAAAAGAAATAGATATTTAAATAATGTTAATATGTTCTTTTTTTCACATGGAAACTTCAGGAACGTGGTTAGAATTTTGTGTATCAAAACATCAAAGTGCTAAAAGCAAGCATTTCAGTCTGATCTTCCTCATAGGCTTGTTTCTGTCTCTGAAAATATTGCCTAATTGTGACAAAATGATATAAGCAAATATTTGTAATCATAAGGAACTGAATAAAGGATTATACCTACTTGGATAACGAGAAAAAGAGAGATGGGACTGCATCTAAATTCAGTTTAAAATATTTACACTGAGGAAAATAAACTCTTTGTGTTTACTTTCTACAGTAATTTATATTAATTTTATCAAATGTTGTCACTAGAATATATCCTTCAAAATTATAAAATGTCAACAAGCAATTCTGTAAGGAATATAGCCAGCATGCTGTGAATCAGGGAAGGAGAGTTACAATAGCATTAATTTCAGGAAATGTCAAACAAAACAATCGAAAGAAAATAGCTTAATGCTTTGCTGACATTTTACATACATACATTAATGTATACTAAACTACAATATATATTATAGTTTTTGATAGTATCATAAGGATATCTTGTGAGAAAAGCATGCAGTGTCTATAAAATAACATGATGTACAATATAGGTATAATATATAAATATAAACTAATATACTTAATATTTAATAACATAATATATATACTGACATAATATATACTGATATATATAATATAGCAATTTTACTCCTCCTATGAAGAGTTAGTATTATTCCTGTTAGGAATCTTGTAAGAAAATGTGAGATAATATAAGCAGTGTTAAAATTGATGGTGAAAATCTGGCACAATTTTTCAACTTTCCGTGATTATTTCGTGCCATTTGAGTTATAACATGGAGTTATGGAATGGTCTCATTTAACATGGAGTTATGTAATGGTCTCACTTGAGTTATAAAATATTAATCAAGTGGAAAAACATGTTGTTAGGGACAAAACCAGTCAGGAAATTGCACCCATTCCCTTGAATTGGTAACACCAATTTGTGTCATGAAGTTTGTCTTTGTCTAAGAAGGCAAAGTAATTTTTTTTTTGTTGTAAAGATTATTCTTCCTAATATCTGATCTAAACTCATCCTATTTCTGTTGTGAGTCGTTCCCCTTTGTCCTGTTGCTCCAGGCTTTTGTCTAAAGTTCCCATCAAGTCTCTTGGAACTCATTTAGGTAATGAAAGGTTGCTGGCAGGTCTCCTTGGAGTCATCTCTTCTCAACACTGAGCTACCCCAGCTCTCCCAGCCTATTCCAGAGCAAAGGGTCTTTATCCGTTGGACCATCTCTATGACCTCCTCTGGATTCACTCCAACAGCTCCATGTCCTTCCTCTGCTGGGACCCCAAATACAAAAACACAGAAAGCATTCTTCTGTAAATGTAAATTGTCCAGTACGACTAACAATCTGACCACAGAAACTAATAATAATAATTAAAAAAAAAATTGCAGAAGAGAACTCTGAATTAGCTGAAAAAGAAAACGCAATTTAGTTGATACCTAAGGAAGAGCAAGAAAATGTGCTGTAGGAGTGTTCATTCCATCACACACTATTTTAATATTTTCTCTAGTCTCACAGATACTTGCTGCATTACGTGTAGTAAGCAGCAGCCATGTCTACGGACGCTGAGATGGCCATCTTTGGGGAGGCTGCCCCTTACCTCCGAAAGTCAGAGAAGGAGAGAATTGAGGCCCAGAACAAACCTTTTGATGCCAAGTCATCTGTCTTCGTGGTACATGCAAAGGAGTCCTATGTGAAGAGTACAATCCAGAGCAGGGAACCAGGAAAAATCACTGTCAAGACCGAAGGGGGAGAGGTGGGTAAAATGCTAAATTTACAAACAAGAGTACATTCCCACTCTGGATTCTTAGCTGACACTTGTATCCTTTTTCCTCTGGCAGACCCTGACTGTGAAAGAAGATCAAATCTTCTCCATGAACCCTCCCAAGTATGACAAAATCGAGGACATGGCCATGATGACCCACCTCCACGAACCCGCCGTGCTGTACAACCTCAAAGAGCGTTACGCAGCCTGGATGATCTACGTAAGTGGCAGCAGCAGCTTCCTCTGGGCAGCCTCAGCAGCTGCTGGGCCAGGCTCAGGGGAAGCCTGAGTGCTGTGTCCCTTCCTCACAGACCTACTCGGGTCTCTTCTGCGTCACTGTCAACCCCTACAAGTGGCTGCCGGTGTACAACCCCGAGGTGGTGTTGGCCTACCGAGGCAAGAAGCGCCAGGAGGCCCCTCCACACATCTTCTCCATCTCTGACAACGCCTATCAGTTCATGCTGACTGGTGAGTGGCTCTGTCTGCCTCAGAGGCATTGGACCACTAAATTCTTTGAAGGGATACTCTGTCTCATCAAAGTGTAGAGACTTTTTCAAACCTTTCTTAGCTCTGACATACACATCTGTTGGAGTTTACCATTTTCATAGCATTGTTTCCACTGTGTTAAATGAAAGATATCTCTGCACTCAGTGATGTGCTTTGGAAAGGTTTGCTTGTTCAAGTGAAGCTGTCATCAGGCAGAACATTAAATTTACATATGTTTCATTCTTTCTCTGTTGTTCATTGAGTTTTAAGTACCGTGTTTCTGCCTTGTTCACAGATCGGGAGAACCAGTCCATCCTGATCACGTACGTACACCCCCTGCGCGGGTCCCTGCGGGGCTGCCCGGTGCCAGGGCCCCTCCTGCCTGACCACGCACCCTCTGCTTCTCTCTTGGCTTTGGCAGCGGAGAATCCGGGGCCGGGAAGACTGTGAACACCAAGCGTGTCATCCAGTACTTTGCAACAATTGCAGCCAGTGGGGACAAGAAGAAGGAGGAGCAGACCTCAGGCAAAATGCAGGTGAGGTCCCAGGGTTAGAAACCAGCAACTATCCAATTTCTTGGTGAGCTAGATCACGACAAGAAGACATCTGTTTCAGGGGACACTTGAGGATCAAATCATCAGTGCCAACCCACTGCTGGAGGCCTTTGGAAACGCCAAGACCGTGAGGAACGACAACTCCTCACGCTTTGTGAGTTGTTACTTGGCACAACTGTCAATGCCAGTTTGAATATTCTTGCTACCCAGATTGGTAAAATAAATCTCAAATTACTGTCCTGCTGCTTTCAGGGTAAATTCATCAGAATCCATTTTGGTGCCACAGGCAAACTGGCTTCTGCTGACATTGAAACATGTAAGAAACCCTTCTGGCCCGATCTCTCTTCCCTCCTGCCTTCCCCACTTCTTGTGCTTGACTGTGTCCCACCTTCCTCACCAGATCTGCTGGAGAAGTCCAGAGTCACTTTCCAGCTCAAGGCAGAAAGGAGCTACCACATCTTTTATCAGATCATGTCCAACAAGAAGCCAGAGCTAATTGGTAGGAAAGATCACTAACTCCTCCAGGCAAAGGTCATGGAACAACTCTGAATTTCTTCCTGTGCCAATTGCATTTGACCTGGCTTGGTTTTGTCCTTCTTTTCAGAGATGTTACTGATCACCACCAACCCCTATGACTATCTGTACGTGAGTCAGGGTGAGATCACAGTTCCCAGCATTAACGACCAGGAGGAGCTGATGGCCACTGATGTAAGTAGCAGAAGATCTCTCATGCGAAGTTTCATTTCTCTGACCTTTAACAGCTGGGGTGCTCACCATAACAACTCCTTTGTCAGAGTGCCATTGACATCCTGGGCTTCACTGCAGACGAGAAAACAGCCATCTACAAGCTGACAGGGGCTGTCATGCACTACGGGAACCTGAAGTTCAAGCAGAAACAACGAGAGGAGCAGGCAGAGCCTGATGGCACAGAAGGTACCAGCACAACCCATCCCAGAGCATGGGAGACAGTGAACACTCACTGAATTGAAGGCAGCCCGTGAGGGTCAGAATGATTGACTCAGCCTGTGCATTTCCCCAGTGCCAGTATTGTAGAATAGCAGGGGGTCCTAGCCAGAGGACTTCTCTGGAGGAACATAACTCAGTGGAACCTGTAGATTATTTTGAACAAAGGAAAAATTAAGTCCAGTGACTCCTAAAGCATGCTTCTGGTTTTTGTCAGAGTAGGAGTCAGGCAAAAGTAAAGCAAACTCATCTTTGGATGGAAACTTCCTAGACCTGACACAGAACCAGGAACATCTCTCAAGTACTAGTGAATAATTATATAATTATAGCAGAGTAGACTATATAAAACACTGTGCATATACATACGTATATATCTATAAAACTGAAATTTTCTTCTTGTTTCATCTTTCTAATTATGAATGTACCTTAAATGTCTTGTTGGAAATAACACATAAAAGCAACTCAACATTAGCATCTCTGTATAAATCTTATATAATGAGGTTTGGCCTTCTCACGTTGAAGAACTCTGTAAATAGTACTGGTGCTTGCTATCAGCTTCACTGTGGGACAAGACAGGCAGCAAATTGGAAAGTGATGACAGATTATCTGCTGTGCTGCAGTGCTTGTATTTGTTAATCTAGCTACAGATAAAACGGGAGCTGGGAAGACTTAATGTATTTGATATTTATCCTTCAGGACAATATATTCCAACTATGAAAGTTGTACAAGATATTCTTGTCATACCTTTGGCATTATACCTCACTATTCTATCTCTCTCTCTCCAATGACAGGAGAGTTTCACTGACTACAATTTTCAGTGCAGTGTACTTGAATACCAACCACTTTCCCATTCTGTTTATTCAGAAATTGTGACTGTTTGATCTGCCATTCCCATGGCCCTTGGTCCTTTTGTGTTTCTAGTCTATTGCATGTTCATTGTAAAAGTACTGGAATAATATTTATCTTTATTAATCATATAGATTAAATCAGAAAAATTTAGCAAGTCAAGCAAAACTACAGTATTTTAAAGGACATGGTAACGTATATGATGCTTCTGTAGAAATCTGAATTACTGCAAGACTCTTTCACTGGAGAGCTAATATCTGATCCTGCTCTATGCTCATTTCCATAGTTGCTGACAAGGCTGCCTACCTGATGGGTCTGAACTCAGCAGACCTGCTCAAGGCCCTCTGCTACCCCCGCGTCAAGGTGGGGAATGAATACGTGACCAAGGGCCAAACTGTGCAGCAGGTAAGTGAAAGTGACAAGTGAAAATAGGAAAAAAAAAAAGACTTGAATTAAAAATTTCTGTCTTCCTCTTCTGCTGCAGATCGTAGCTTTCCTTTAACCTTTTCTTAGGTGTACAATTCAGTGGGTGCCCTGGCAAAATCTGTGTTTGAGAAGATGTTCCTGTGGATGGTTGTTCGCATCAACCAGCAGCTGGACACGAAGCAGCCCAGGCAGTACTTCATTGGTGTCCTGGACATTGCTGGCTTTGAGATCTTTGATGTAAGAGGAGGATCTTCATAAAGCTTTCCTGGAAGAGGCATTGGGAAATTGGAAAAATTTGGGGTTGTGGTGTGCTTTATTTCAGTTATGGGTTATTTCTATTTATAGAATAATCCTGCCTTTCCTCTAGGAATGACACCCTTCTGGTTCTCATTGCATGCAATATCCCCCAGGGCTGTATGTATTTGTAGATGTTTTTTGTTGAATGAGGAAGTGAAAAATGCATTGAAAACTGTTTAACAGCTGATAAAGAATAGCAAAGAGACTTTGAGGGAGTTAACATATGTCTTTTTAAAGGAAGATTTTGTTAATGCTGAAGCCAGATCTCCTCTGAAGCCTTGGGAATACAGAGGTAATGTACACAAATTAATACAAATGAAAAGCTAGACTAGGACTAAGCTCTGCAGATCGATTCAGAGCTTAGAAATTTGTTGATATAGTGCCAGAGCCTAAAAGGTTAGATATATTAGAGGATGGAATATGCAAGACACCTGTCCAGTTCCAGCACTAGAAATTCAAGATTCCAGTCCTGGAGACCTTAATGGGATAAGAATAAATCCTACTGAAACATGGAAGGTGCTCCTGGAACTGAAATTCACAAGTAAATTTTTGCCTTCTGCAGTTCAACAGCCTGGAGCAGCTGTGCATCAACTTCACCAATGAGAAACTGCAACAGTTCTTCAACCACCACATGTTCGTGCTGGAGCAGGAGGAGTACAAGAAGGAGGGAATTGAATGGGAGTTCATTGACTTTGGCATGGACCTGGCTGCCTGCATTGAGCTCATTGAGAAGGTTATTGGCCCCCACATACTTAATAGTTTTTCAGTTATAAAATCTCTGTATTAATGTTCCTTAAGAAATTTTCTGTCTTGTTTTAAAGAAAGAGCATATAGGAAGTTTAAACTCTTCCTTATATCTGAAAGCTACTACTTTCATTCATTTTGCTTTCCACTTTCACCAAACAGGTAGAAAATTAATTTTTGCATGCTAGATTTTTATTACGTCCCAACCCTGAATCTTATAAGGGACCTTGTTTTTGTATAACTGATGGCATATCCACTAACAAAATGACATTTCTGAGAAACATAAGATTACACACACTGAGGAGGATTTTTTGGTATAACTTTTATCTTCCATTCCTCTTTCTTACATACATTGCCTCTGTTTCTTCTTTCCACACTTCCTTCACATGTTGCTATTCTTCCCAGCCCATGGGCATTTTCTCCATCCTGGAAGAGGAGTGCATGTTCCCCAAGGCAACTGACACCTCTTTCAAGAACAAGCTCTATGACCAGCACCTGGGCAAGTCCAACAACTTCCAGAAGCCCAAACCTGGCAAAGGCAAGGCTGAGGCCCACTTCTCCCTGGTGCACTACGCTGGCACAGTGGACTACAACATCACTGGGTGGCTGGAGAAGAACAAGGACCCTCTGAATGAAACTGTTGTGGGGCTATATCAGAAGTCATCCTTGAAGACACTGGCCTTGCTCTTTGCATCTGCTGGTGGGGCAGAAGCAGGTGATTTCTTTGAAATCAGTTCTACTATAATTTACAGAATAAGAAATTAAAATGTTGTAATAATATTTTGCAATAATATTTACATTTCTAAAATTGAAAACCCAAAACCTCATATACATTTTGGATCTCTATCTAATAAAGGATGTTACTGCACCCTAATAGAGGTGTGGGTTTTAGAAAGAGGCCGCTGTACTAGAGCATTAAGCCAGTCTAGCTGAGAAGCCAAAATTTCTGCAATATGGACCATTCTCAAATACTTCAGTGAGTACAGTCAAATGCATTAACGTGCTGTTAAATTTATGCATACCCTTAGACGTATGGATACATAAACATTTGATGTATTCACTAGCTATTAGTTTAGTTCCTCAAATATCTTTCTATGCAAAATGTCATGTTCTTTTTCCCAACTGCATTTTCTAGATTTCAGTTGAAGTCATGACATTTCCTTCTACTGTCATCTGAAAAATTCAAGTCTCTTTTTGTAACTTTAACCACAGTCTGAGTTTGCAAATTTTTATAATATTATTATTTTTGCTAGATTTTTTAAGATGAACATATAAGGTTTTTCAGATCCCATGTGCTTCTGTTGTTCACATCTTTATTATTATAAAAATAATATTTATATTATTATTTATTTTTTATATCTATATTATTTATATTTTTAAAATTATTATTTTTTAGAGAGCAGTGGTGGTGGCAAGAAAGGCGCCAAGAAGAAGGGCTCTTCTTTCCAGACTGTCTCAGCTCTCTTCCGGGTACTGTAGAATAATCATTCTAAACTTACCATAATGAAAAGAAAAACAGAAAATTCAGTTTAGAAATGCCTTAGATTGATCTAATATATCTTTGTGTTCAGAAAGGATAAAATAATTTGCTTCTAGCAATGAGGAATTCTTATTGAATATTGGAAAGTATTCTTTCAGAATTCCCAAAAGTTCTATGAAAAAAATTACTTATCATGGTTTTATTGTGGTGTTTTTATCTCCACCGACTATTGAGATTGTGTAAGTAACACTTCTAAACTCAAGGCTTTGTTCTTGCTCCTAAGGAAAATTTAAACAAGCTGATGAGCAATTTGAGAAGTACACATCCCCATTTTGTGCGGTGCCTTATTCCTAATGAAACAAAAACACCTGGTAAGTTGTTAAAGTTCAGAGGTGTGATATATCTGATCTACTCTGTGCAGTGAAACGACATACAATTTCATTCTGTGATTTATTAGGTGCCATGGAGCACGAGCTGGTGCTGCACCAGCTGCGCTGTAACGGCGTGCTGGAAGGGATCAGGATTTGCAGGAAAGGGTTCCCCAGCAGAATCCTCTATGCTGACTTCAAACAGAGGTTAGATTATGTTTCATCGCTCTCCACCATATCCACAAATGCTGAATCATTTGCATTTCCTAATTGTTTTAAGTACTGTGGAAGTAGCCTTTACATATACAGAAGTCATTTGTCCAAGTGAATCAATTAGGTTCTTTCTATAGCTACTGAGGAAAAAAAAAAAAAAGACATTTTCAAAGGTCTATTATTTATTCCTTATCTTCCTTTGATTCCACAGATACAAGGTGCTTAATGCCAGTGCCATCCCTGAGGGACAGTTCATCGATAGCAAGAAGGCTTCTGAGAAGCTCCTTGGCTCAATCGATGTGGACCACACCCAGTACAAATTTGGACACACCAAGGTACAAACCCCCCATTCACTGCCTGCCCGGGCTTTGCTCTCTCTACCTGACAGTGATGTGCTGCAACATTGCCTCTCTCAAGGTGTTCTTCAAAGCTGGGCTGCTGGGGCTCCTGGAGGAGATGAGGGATGAGAAGCTGGCAGAGCTCATCACCCGCACCCAGGCCATGTGTAGGGGTTACCTGATGAGGGTGGAGTTCAAGAAAATGATGGAGAGGAGGTAGGTATTTACTTGGCTTGCTGGGACAATCGTTATCAGATACTAATGGCATAAACAAAACTGAAAATAAGCTGCTTCACAAAAAGTCTCATTTATTTCTCATTAATTCAGTTTGCCAATATGAAAGCATATCCTGAAAACAGATGAAGTAGTATAACATTCCATCTTAGGGAAACAATTTTTTTAATACTTTGTTGTTGAAGCCATTAGATATATTATATGTATGTTGAGAAACGTGATATCTAGCCTAAGCAAACTATTTTAGGTCACTGCTAAATAAAATGAGAGAAAGACATATTTCTATAATAAGAGAAGCATCCTCTTCCCTTTGATAAATTTCATAAAAGTGACTGAGTCAACTTATAGAAGTGTTCCTTTTCATTGGCCATAAAAATAAGCCAAACACCTGGATTCCAAAACTGTCCATACAGGTTGATACTCTATATAACACTAGAAGGTTTTCAGGGAAATATATATATTATATATAAAATATATATATTATCTAAATATTATTAAGAAATATATATTGAATAATACATAATAAATATTTTGCACATAGAAATATACAGAACTATATATGTACACAAATATACTATATATAGATACTATATATTTATCTACAATTAAGAGTATGTGTTGAACTTCATGTTATATATACTAACATATACTTGAATGTAAATATGCTAAAGGCTAGATATGTTTTATAAATTTTAAAATATGTACCAAAATATATTTTGGTATTACCTTTCAGGGAGTCCATCTTCTGCATCCAGTACAATGTTCGCTCATTCATGAATGTCAAACACTGGCCATGGATGAAGCTGTTCTTCAAGATCAAACCCTTGCTGAAGAGTGCAGAGTCTGAGAAGGAAATGGCCAACATGAAGGAAGAATTTGAGAAAACCAAGGAGGAGCTTGCAAAGTCTGAGGCAAAGCGGAAGGAGCTGGAGGAGAAAATGGTGGCCTTGGTGCAGGAGAAAAATGACCTGCAGCTCCAAGTGCAGGCTGTGAGTATTGCTAAACATTTTTACTTGCAACATCCTATATAAAATCATCCCAAATGTCTCAGTAAAGACATATTATCCCAAAATACCAATTATTTTAAAATATACACATATTTCATAAAATAGGAATAAAAGCCACATAGAATTCCTAAGTTGAAATCTTGAAACCTTAATACATCTGCCATTAACTATTGCAGATGGTTCCTTATGCTTTTAAATAGGAGAGAAATAATCAACTTCCAGTCAGCAAATATTACAGTTTGCAGTATGTCATTTTAATCCTCCACAGTAACTAACAGAGCAGTTAGAATCACAGAATAGTCTGAGTTGGAAGAGTTTCAGATGGATCGTGATGCTCTTAAGTTATTGGCCCATATCAGGATTGAACCCACAACCTTGGTG
>QUSF01000033.1:7014109-7037028 GCA_003676055.1 Chloebia gouldiae | reverse complement strand
CCAGAGTGGCTGTGCCAAAGTTAAGCATCATTTCAATTGCTTCAGGCAGTAGTTTTTCTGGCTGGTTTTTCTGTCTGTGGTCAACAGAAAGGCCCAGAGGGACGGCATGAGAAAGGGGCTGGATTTGGGAGAGCTGGGACCACTTTCCTGACAGTCAGAAAGTAACCTCAGGAAGGATCCTTGCAGAAGAGAAAGTGCCTGCCTCGATGTCCCTTTGCTGAGCAGCACAGCTGTTGCAATCTGAGCCCTCTGGTGCATTTGCAAGCCACAGGCCTCATTCCCCAGCACAGTGCAAGAAACAAACACCCTTGTTGCACAAGTGTGTGCCACCACAGCCTGTGAGATGCTCAGCAAAGCGTGTGACATGTGTCAGCATGTTATTTGAGTACCCAAGGGGATAGTGGAGCTTAAGGAGATTCCAAGGCCGAATATCCTTTCACTCAGAGGCAGGTGTCTGTGATTGATGGGTTGTTATGGTCAAGGCAAGTTCAACACAGGCCCTCTTTCCATCAGCACCATGTTAGAATCTCCTGGGCTCAACTTTCATCAGCTGCTCACTATGCCAGGACTGATCTCAGAAAAGCTTCAAAACAGCTGAGACATGTACAGACCCTGTGTGATAGAAGGAAAATCACCTGGCTCTCAGACTGACAGTAATCTGTTGTGCCCTCTTCTGAGTGTTCACAAAATACTCTATATTTTTAACATTCCAGTTTCTGTGACAAGAGTATATTCCTCTTTATAAGAACATTAAATAAAACAGGTTATGGTCCTCTCCTCTCCAGGGCATTATTCTATGGACTTAGGATATTTTATTTAAAAAAAGATATAGAGTTTCTGATGCTACTGAGTTGCTTTAATTTTAGAGTTCCATCTTCACGGTGGACTAACAAAAACTAATTTAAACCTGCTGTGCCATCTGCAGACAGTGCTGGGAACGGCAGTGCCTCTCCCCTGCAGCTCAAGGCTGCACTACTGCATGCACAGAGATGCAGTAACTGAAAGTGCCACTCACCTTTTATCTGGCATAAACAAATTTATCTTTTTTTTTTTTTCCTTATTCTTGGTTTTCCATCTGTCTTGGAAATTATCCCTGGCAACACTTTCATGCCCAGATTATGTAGGATCAGTCATGACTTTACTAGAGTCACACTAGTGACTCTGCTTCCTGGACTGTATTGCACCAAAAAGGAGAGACACAATGTCACAGAAGCTTTTTTCCTTCTGCAGTAATGCAGCAGAGGAAAAAAAATTTTAAAAATTGAAGAGTCTCTGTTCTGTGCTTATCTAAGTCTGGTATTTGAGTGTCAGGCTTTGTCCATGTCTCAGTTTTCAAAGAATGTCAAGAGCTGTATTCCTGCATGCTGAAAGGCTGCTGTTGTTTGAATGCAACTGCAAAGTTTTACATTCTCCCTTGGTAGGTGTTTGTACTCATCAGGCTTGAGAAACCTTCAAAAAACTTTCCAGATTTCTCACATTTTCTTTAGCTGCCAAGACTTTTGTGAACAGGAGTGCAGAAACACCTCTCATACAGGTCTCAAATGCCCTGAACTCCAGTGCAGTGACTTGGTGTGATACCCAATATGTGACATCAGATACAAGACACAAGCAAAACACAGATCTGCCTTTCAGCTCTCTTCCCTTTGAAACCCGTGGCAATACCCATGAGTGTCGGCTGAGGGGTGATTAAGAATTCTGTTAATTTTTAGGTTTAAATTACTTGTGACATGTAAAAATTATCTGTAATATCTCTTTTGAAATATTTGTTATTTACTAAGTAGCAAAGTGATAAAGAAGCATTTTCTTGTGTGACTAGGGCACTCTGGAGGATCAGATCATCCAGGCCAACCCACTGCTGGAGGCCTTTGGCAATGCTAAGACTGTGAGGAACGACAACTCCTCACGCTTTGTGAGTTTGTTTCAGATTTGTTGGAAAGAAGGCATTTAATGCAAGTCTCATTCGCTGATTGTCATAACCAATGGTTTGATCTGCACTGCTTGATAGGGAAAATTCATCCGGATTCACTTCGGGCCAACTGGCAAGCTGGCCTCAGCAGATATCGAAACCTGTGAGTTGCAGCAACTTGGTGCAAGCAGAATTTATGCATTTGCAACCTCAAATTTATCAGGAGACTAACAGCACCTCTCTTTTTGTTAGATCTCCTGGAGAAATCCAGAGTCACCTTTCAGCTGTCTAGCGAAAGGAGCTATCACATTTTTTACCAGATAATGTCCAACAAGAAGCCAGAGCTCATTGGTGAGTGCCAGCAGTGCTGGGCTTGGCTCAGTGAGTTCCCACTGTGACCTCCCCAGTGCCACTAAAGGTGACCCACACACCTGCAGATCTCCTCCTGATCTCCACCAACCCCTATGACTTCCTCTACGTGAGCCAAGGAGAAGTCACGGTTGCCAGCATCGATGACAGCGAGGAGCTGCTGGCAACAGATGTGAGTAAAGCAGAGCAGAGCAGCCCTGCAGCCAGTCCAGCTGCAGCCAGGGGAGCCTGGCCAGCCAGACCCAGCACTGCTGGCCCAGTGCCACGGGACTGGGAAGGTGCTGGGACAGTGCAGGCAGGGACAGAAACCCCATCTGCCCCTGTGCTTCATCCTTTGTGCTTTCCCAACCTGCCTGTTGCCTCTGCAGAATGCTGTGGACATCCTGGGCTTCAGCCCTGATGAGAAGGTGGGGATTTACAAGCTGACAGGGGCTGTCATGCACTATGGGAACCTGAAATTCAAGCAGAAGCAGCGTGAGGAGCAGGCAGAGCCTGATGGCACAGAAGGTAGGGCTGATTGCAGAGTTTGTTTGTGAACTGCAGCAGCAGAGAGCTGGGAACCCAACCCCACAGAGTGCCCAACACTTTGAAAATTATTTTTCTTTCCAGAAATTAATTTTTATAAAGATTGTTTCAAGTTTCACAAAGTTAGTGATTTTATTTATCCTCTACAAGGAAACAGAAAGATATAAGCATTGCTGCAGCCCTTTAGGCATGGACACAGGATTGTGTTGCAGCTGAGACATTGCATTTGGAGCAAGGGGAATATTCTCCATGAGACTGGAGAGGATCTTTTCTTGATAATACATGCATTTGAGCTGTGCCAATAGTAACAGAGACATCCCAGAAGACCAGGACACTTTTCTTTGTCTCTACTGAACTTATTTGCTGTTTCTGATCCTAGTGGCTGACAAGGCTGGCTACCTGATGGGTCTGAATTCTGCTGATTTGCTCAAGGCTTTATGCTATCCCAGGGTGAAAGTCGGGAATGAATATGTAACCAAAGGACAAAATGTCCAGCAGGTATATAAACAGCTCATCAGCTTTCCAATTTCTCCAGAGTGTTCTTTCAAATTTAAACACTAACTCAACATTTGTTACTACCATGGCTGTGCTTCTTACAGGTGTACAATTCAGTGGGTGCATTGGCTAAATCAGTCTATGAGAAGATGTTCCTGTGGATGGTTGTTCGCATCAACCAGCAGCTGGATACAAAACAGCCCAGACAGCACTTCATTGGTGTCCTGGACATTGCTGGCTTTGAGATCTTTGATGTGAGTTACTGTAGATTGCTTGCACTCTGAGGGCTGCTTGAAACTAACTGGCATTTTTTTTTTGGTATTTTGAATTTTCAGTTCAACAGCCTGGAGCAGCTGTGCATCAACTTCACCAATGAGAAACTGCAACAGTTCTTCAACCACCACATGTTCGTGCTGGAGCAGGAGGAGTACAAGAAGGAGGGGATTGAATGGGAGTTCATTGACTTTGGCATGGACCTGGCTGCCTGCATTGAGCTCATTGAGAAGGTGGAAAAAACTTTTCATTGTAGGAGTGTACATTTCTTTCATGAGCATTTCTTTTAGTTCAATCATTCTTGACAAAATGATGCATTACTGTTGAATTACATTTTCACATCAAAATAGGCAGCTTAAAAACCAAAGATTTTGGAACAACAGCTGTCTCTGAAGGTCAGGAAACAATGGTTTCCTGAACAGTGTGTCTGGGGTGGAAGGGAGAATCCCTACACAATGTTAAACTGATGACTTCAACAACTGCCTTTGAACAGTGAGAAGCACCACTTACTTCCTTTATGTGTTCATATTTCTTCCAGCCCATGGGCATCTTCTCCATCCTGGAAGAGGAGTGCATGTTCCCCAAGGCAACTGACACCTCTTTCAAGAACAAGCTCTATGACCAGCACCTGGGCAAGTGCAGCAGCTTCCAGAAGCCCAAGCCTGGCAAAGGCAAGGCTGAGGCCCACTTCTCCCTGGTGCACTACGCTGGCACAGTGGACTACAACATCTCTGGGTGGCTGGACAAGAACAAGGACCCTCTGAATGAAACTGTTGTGGGGCTGTACCAGAAATCATCCTTGAAGCTGCTGTCCTTCCTTTTTTCTAACTATGCTGGTGCAGAAACTAGTAAGTGCCTTTTCAGTGATGGCCAATAAGGCAAAAATCAACTAAACCCTACTTCTGCTTCTCCTCTCAGTGGTATACTCAAGGCTACCAGCCCCTAGGGTGACCTTGTTCTTGTGTGCATCAAGAAATGCCAAAACTAGGGCACCAACATGCAGAACTGTTGGAAACACCACATTTATGTGCAGCAGAGAAGTAAAGCACAGCAAGTCCAAGGCCAAGTGACAGGAGGTGTATGTCTCCTGACTAACTGTGCTGTGAATCACCTGCATGCTTGCTCAGCCACTAAACAGGGGCCAGATAAATGTGCAATGTGCAAGCATTTTAGCCTCTGTAGACAGTTTTGTTTCTTGAGGGGAACTGGAAGAACAGAATGAAGACCATGGTACAATTCCATATCCAGCTGGGCAGTCCTGGTATTGCAATGTAAAAAGAGACTGAATAAATTTAGAAGTCCTCTACAAGTTTTGATTTAATTGGCTTCACAGTATAGCAGCTATGGAAAAACACTGAGCTGCTTCGACTTGTATTTCTGAGACTAAAATTTGCTTCCTGTTGTAACTCAGAATAGAACTGTATTCTTCTCCTGGAATATTGGATTAGGAGATTTTTCTATATAAGACCTCCCTGCACTGATAAATGGATGCCTAGTGCTGAGTCACATTTTTGAGGTCTTTCACCTAATTAAGATAAATTTAAATGGGGGTTTGTGTAATAGGAAAGCAGTATGTGACAGTAGCACAGTGTACACTGTTAGGAAACTTAGGTCAGGCCATACTGTTCCATACCAGCAACCTAAATCTTGCATTTCAGATCAAATATGCCACACACTGATCAGCAACTACCTAGCAGCAGTTCACTAAACTCTCAAGGAGCAGTGTGTCATTATTTAAAATGAAATATTTTATTGGTCCATGGCCAAAGGAAGATGAGGCTTGCAAAATGTACTGCATCTTCTAACTGTTCACCTCCCATCTTCTTCTTCCAAGGTGATAGTGCTGGTGGTGGTGGTGGTGGCAAGAAGGGTGCTAAGAAGAAGGGGGGCTCTTTCCAGACAGTGTCTGCTGTGTTCAGGGTATGTGAATTTCTTTTTGCATGAGCCATGCTTCCATGAAATGATCTGAGGGCAGGAACACCTATTCTAGAAAAACAGCTGAGAGAGTTGGAGCTGCTCAGCCTGGGGAAGAGAAGATTCCAGGCACACCTTACTCTGGTTTTTCAAGATATAAAAGGGGGCTTATCAGAAAGACAGAAAAATACCTTTTACCAGGGCTTGTAGTGACAGGACAAAAGGCGATGATTTTAAACTGGAAGAGAGTAGATTTAAACTGGATATAAGAAAAAAAATATTTCACTCTGAGGGTGAGGAGGCCCTGGCACAGGGTGCCCAGAGAAGCTGTGGTTACCCCATCCCTGGAAGTGTTCATGGCCAGGTTGGATGGGGCTTGGAGCAGCCTGGGGTAGTGGGACAAGGATGCTGGACTTGATGACCTTCAAAGGCCTCTTCCAAACCAAACCATTCTGTGATTCCCTGAACTTCAATAACTCCCTGAATTTGAATAAGAATGAAAAAGCTTTGTAGCTTGAAGCTGAAGCCCTTGTTTTGTTCTATCACAGGAGAACCTGAACAAGTTGATGACTAACCTGAGGAGCACCCATCCTCACTTCGTGCGTTGTCTGATTCCTAACGAGACCAAGACACCCGGTAAGCCCACCCTTAAACTCTGAAGACATGGCACTGGCAGGAATTGGCCTGTTAAGCTTCCACACCCACTTCCCAAAAAGCTCCCTCTGCATGTGAAATCCTCCTAGGGCTTGGCCTTCAAGACAGTAACAAGGGGAATTTTTTGTGCTGTCTACTGTGACTGAAAAAATTTGAGCATTACATGATCCACAATAATTACTCATCTTTGCTTAATGTGTGTACAGAACTGAGGGTGATAAAGATGGGTTTGATTACAGCTGATAAAATTGCCTGTTTGGGTAACAGCACTGGAAAATCCCTTGTCTGGGTGGCACTGCACTTCACTGTGCCACCTTTTCTTACATCCAGTGAGGAGGCTGATGCTGATGAAGATTTTTCAGTTGGCCTCCTAAAGCACCATCCTGCCATTTTTTGAGAAATGTGGCCTGATGCCTTTTCACAAGCACTTGTGTTCTTGGTAAAGCACACTGATGCAACTCTCCACAACTTATATGAATTGAAGGCATGTTCTGTCTGCACTTCATGCATCTTTAATCAAGAGCTGCTTGAATTAAAAAAAAAAAAAAAGAGATAATTCAGAAATGCTAATAAACATGAAGATTCCCTGGGATCAAAATGGAATCATGATGGATGTATTTTGTTTAAGGTGAAATGGACCATTACCTGGTGATGCATCAGCTGCGGTGCAATGGGGTTCTAGAAGGCATCCGAATTTGCAGGAAGGGGTTTCCAAGCAGAATCCTTTATGCAGATTTTAAACAACGGTAGGTCCTCAGTTATTACTGACCATCTGTTAGGAAAAGGCCTCAGTAAGCACACAGCTCAGGTGACAAGCCTGGTGACACTTTCCCAGTCAGACCAGATTAGTGGCATTGGTGGGAACCAAGGAATTAATACTGTTTTGAGGTTACCCCAGCGTTTCCCTCTCTGACCAGACCAGAGATTTCTCCAAACATAAGAATCAGGATAATTTCTAAAATGAAGCCAGTGCCTGATGATTCAAAGGGATGCAGAACACTTGCAGTGTAATGAGTAAGGTGCCATTTTGAAGTCTTCCAGAGTAGAGAGACAGTCAATCCACACGAGCCTCCTCACAGTGCTCTGGCCTTGTTTGCTTCATCTTAAAAATGGAGACAACTAAACTGGTTCATGGGGGCTCAGTCGCCACAGAGTGCCAAATCAGAACTGTCTGCTGTTCTAGTTTTATGCAGCATCTTCCATGCTGCACTGGTGTGAAACTGATCCATGATATACAACAGATCCTATTTTCCTCACCCTCTTTGCAACCAGTTCTTGCAATCTGTCTCACCACAGGTACAAGATCCTTAATGCCTCAGCCATTCCAGAAGGCCAATTCATTGACAGCAAAAAGGCTTCAGAAAAGCTCCTCTCCTCCATTGATGTTGACCACAACCAATATAAATTTGGCCACACCAAGGTAAGGTCCTCGTGGAAGAGTAGGTATAATTAAGTAAAATATTTTGTTTGTTGAAAGTATTTATTGCATGCTAAATCAGCCTTCATGATGATTATAAACAGTCCAACCATTCTGCCCTGGGCAGGGACACCTTCCACTATCCCAGTTTGCTCCAAGCCCCATCCAAGCTGGCCTTGGACACTTGCAGAGATGAGCTAAATTTTCCATAAACTACAGTGGAGCAGACATCAATTAACACTGCAATAATATGATTATATCCTACACAGAGTGACTTGTCATGAATCACAGGAACGTTGAGGATTTGAATACTGACATAAAATTTCTTTGGCTCTTAAGCCTTTCCTCTGCAGACATTTTTATTAAATTATCTTGTACTACCCTGCATTGGCTGCCAATGGCCATGCATCCACCTAAGCCTCAAGCTGTTTGACCCTTTTTTATGTTCTAGGTGTTCTTCAAGGCAGGTCTCCTGGGACTCCTAGAAGAGATGAGAGATGAGAAGCTTGTGAGCCTCATCACTCATACACAAGCTATGTGCAGAGGGTACCTCATGAGAAAAGAATTTAAAAAGATGAATGAAAGAAGGTAAAGTAAGAAAATACCAGCAATTGTACCATGTCAGACCAAAGGTACATCAATTAAATATATTGTCTCAGGCAAAAAGCTGTCCTTGGGAAAGAACCTTAGAAATTACTGGGCAACAGAGCAAGTGCAAACAATCAGCTTCCTCCTGACAGTCTCAGATATTCTGGCAGCAGCTGTTTAGCATTCAGTTCCATTAAAATGTTTCCTTATTTTTTCAGTTTCTGTCTTAAAATTTTCTAATATGGTATTTGCTATTTTGAGTGACCCAAAAAGCATCAAGCTGCTGTTTCCACAATTGACAGAAACTGCCAGATTTGTAGTCTTAGCAACAGTACTTTAAAAATGTCAGTTTTCACTCTATTTACCTGAGCACTTGTGTTCTCCTTGAGACTGAGGAAAGCCTCGGGGATTCCCAGTCAATATGCCAGAGAAGTCTGTCTGTTTTGTAGTATTTCTTCCTTGTATTTTCAGACAATAGATATTATTCAAGCTATTCAAAATATTATTCAAAATGGTTGGACCAGCCATTTTGCAGTAAGGGCTTGAAATGTCTCTAATAAAAGCAAGGGAGATGAGGGAAAAAAGTCTCATGGAAAAGTTCTTGAGGTAAATCGTGATGCTGTGTGGAAAATAATCAGAGTATGTTTCCAGCTCTAGTCTCACCACCCTCATTAACTGGTTTCATGTGTTTTCAGAGAATCTATTTATATTATCCAGTACAACATTCGTGCATTCATGAATGTCAAACACTGGCCATGGATGAAGATGTACTTCAAGATCAAGCCCTTGCTGAAGAGTGCAGAGTCTGAGAAGGAGATGGCCAACATGAAGGAAGAGTTTGACAAAACCAAGGAAGAGCTTGCAAAGTCTGAGGCAAAGAGGAAGGAGCTGGAGGAGAAAATGGTGGCCTTGGTGCAGGAGAAAAATGACCTGCAGCTCCAGGTTCAGTCTGTGAGTAACCTCCATTTCCAGATTCTCCCCACGTCCTCTTTCTCGGCTGTTCTTTTTCTCCTCTTCTCCATTGTCCTCTATAAACAAGCATGTCATGGTGACAAAGCCTTCACTGCTTTGTGTCTGGTCCTGTCCCTTACACCTAAGCAAGGTGCAATGCATGCACCAAACATTAACACCAGCAAGAATAAAGGAACTTCCAACACTACCACCAGTGGAAGAATCAGACATTCCACAGTGTATGTAATGTGCTCCTCACAGTGATGTCTGATTCTGGATGGAATACAGGTTATTTCCACATCTGCTGCCACTGTAATATAGAGCTTTTCTGCCAGAGGCAGGACTCAAAGTGTGGAAACTGCTTTTCTCTGGAATACTGCTGAACAGAGACTGAAATTGCACCTGTCAGGTTCTAAAAGGTAATAAAATATTATATGGCCAAGAGCAGTTTGGTGCAAGTGGACTTGTCACTTGTTGCCATGTGCTTTTAAATCAGTTTAGTTTCAAATAAAACCCTGTATTGTTTCACTCACCAAAGGGTCTTAACAACTGTATTTTGTCATTTTTATGATAAATATAATGTGCTTTCAATGTGTTCTGATAGGAGAGTGAAAATCTAGCTGATGCTGAAGAGCGATGTGAAGGACTCATTAAAAGTAAAATCCAGCTAGAAGCTAAAATTAAAGAACTAAATGAAAGACTGGAGGATGAAGAGGAGACAAATGCTGAACTGACAGCAAAGAAGAGGAAACTTGAAGATGAGTGCTCAGAGCTGAAAAAAGATATTGATGATCTTGAAATGACTCTGGCCAAAGTGGAAAAGGAGAAGCATGCAACAGAGAATAAGGTGACAGAGGAATCAGGGAATTACTCTTCCCCAGACTGTGCCCCCATACAACTTGTCAGTTTTGTGGGAAAATGGAGCCACTTATTCATGGAATAAGTTCTATGAATAGAAGTGAGATGTGTCCAATGCATAGGAGAGAGGTATTTTCACTTCATCAATCAGCTGACAGAATTTTTTTCCGTTAAGTTTCTTTGTCGTGTTATCATGGTTTGTTTCACTTTTAGGGAAAACTTAACATATTTTTGGCTATGCTTAACACTTGATCATCTCTTTTTAAAGAACATGACTTGCTGAGAAATTACAGCTGTTTTCTCAGCAAATATATGCAGGAAAGGCATTCCTTGAGCAAGAGCAACTCAGAGGGCTTTTGTTAATCCCAATGGGAAAAACTCTCAGAAGGCAAGGGAAGATGTAGTGGTTTTTACTTTAAAATTTAGTAGGATAGGGGTGGGGATCAAAAACAACTAAAGCAAGAATTCCTATCACTGCAGGACCAGAGAGATGAGATTTCAGGTATGATATTTGCTGCTGCTCTCATGGCAATCAATAGAAACATTCTGCAGAGAGCATTTTTACTACATCCATGCAAGGTTTTGCAGGGATGCAGTCATTGTGTTCTCAGTCTGCCACTTCCCAAGGCGTCCCCTCATGGGATGGATGCTGCCTGTCTGACAGGTAAAGAACCTCACCGAAGAGATGGCAGCTCTGGATGAAAATATTTCTAAACTCACCAAGGAGAAAAAGGCCCTCCAGGAAGCCCACCAGCAAACACTGGATGATTTGCAAGTTGAGGAAGACAAAGTCAGCACCCTCACCAAAGCCAAGACCAAACTGGAGCAGCAAGTGGATGATGTAAGTAGTTTTTGGGTTGTGTATATACACACTGTGACAGATTACAGTAGAATAGAAATCTGTAGTTTGGAGTATAAGCAACACCTCAAGCAGACAAGCCAGCTCTAATAATTCCAGGCAATAAAACACTGCTAATTTACAGGAAATTGTGGAATCCAACACATCTTTCATGTTCATCACAGGGTATTTCAGCATTGTAGACTTTTGTGATCTGATTTATCCCATCAGCTGAAGCAGGAGACCTGTGACAGTATGAAGGTTGCTGCAGAGTTATTTGTGTGCACATATACTCCAGGAAGTTATAAATACTGGGAATTTGTGTATATTTAGCAGTCTATATGCTAGGAACTGCAGCTACTGGAAAAAATTAATTTCTGTTTTTTCAAAAACTGGTGTTTCAATATTTAATATTTCATATGTGCACAGTCAAGCTGTTAACACCTCTCTCATGGTAAGAGTGCAGCACACATGGAGATGCCCTGATTAATCAATTTCCAACTTAGTTAGATTTTTAAATTAAGAATAGTAACTTTCAAAGTATAATTTATGTATATCAAAGTATGTTTTATGTGTTTTAGCTTGAAGCATCTCTGGAACAAGAGAAGAAGCTGCGAATGGACCTTGAGAGAGCAAAGAGAAAACTGGAGGGTGATCTGAAAATGTCTCAGGACTCCATCATGGATCTGGAAAATGATAAGCAACAAATGGATGAAAGGCTAAAAAAGTATTACACTGACTTATTATGCTCTGAATTCTGAAATTCATGTTGTATCTTAACCATATTGAATTTGCCTTCTTGTTCTTTAATAGAAAGGATTTTGAAATTAGCCAGTTGCAAAGTAAAATTGAAGATGAGCAGGCTCAAAGCTCTCAGCTGCAAAAGAAAATCAAGGAGATTCAGGTAAAGTCTAGGAGTTATTAATAATTTTAGTGGCAATCCCAAATTTCTTACAATTAGTTAGTATTCATTTTTAGACCAATCTACAAAAATATTTTCTCTCACATGAATAAAACCATTAATATGGAAATCTGGTGCTGTTCCCATCTCAGGGTACATTTACAGAAACTCTGGCCTTGAGTCTTACATGACTACACAGGAAATTTCTTACATGAACATTGTGGCAGGCTTTGAAAATGCTACAGATGTGCAGCCACTGAGAATCACTTTTATAAGAAAACAGTGGAATGTGACTCTATGTCATGATCAGGACAAAGATCACCTTCTAAATGCAGAACCAGGAAGACAGTTCTCTTCAATGCTCTTATCCCATGATTGCTTATCTTGAAGGTCCTTCCATCCTGTTTGCTGATGGAGAAAGGACACTGCTTTGTTCTGGACTGACTTCTAGGAAATTTCTAAGAAATTCACATTTGTTTACATTTTCCCGTGACAGCCCTTCTATTTCTTCAGGAAAATGCAATTCTAAAGCTTTCACAAAATAATAAATCAATTCTGAGCTGTAAAATATCAGATTTTACATTCACCATTGTTCCAAAACTGAGTATTACCTGTCCTAGGACACAATACAGGAAATTTCTAGTGGTACTTCTCTTTCTATGCTTGTGTTAATGGATGTGAATGTTTCCTCTTTATTCCTCAGTGATAATTTCAAATCTGTCCATCCAAAAGTCCTCTTTTAACCAATTAACTCTCACAGGCTCGGATAGAGGAACTGGAGGAGGAAATTGAGGCCGAACGTGCAATCCGTGCCAAGTCTGAAAAGCAGAGAGTCGACCTGTCCAGGGAGCTGGAGGAGATCAGCGAGCGCCTGGAAGAAGCCGGAGGAGCCACAGCAGCTCAGGTGGAGATGAACAAGAAGCGCGAGGCAGAATTCCAGAAGATGCGCCGTGACCTGGAAGAGGCCACGCTGCAGCACGAAGCCACGGCTGCCGCCCTGCGCAAGAAGCACGCGGACAGCACAGCTGAGCTGGGCGAGCAGATCGACAACCTGCAACGCGTGAAGCAGAAGCTGGAGAAGGAGAAGAGTGAGCTGAAGATGGAGATTGACGACTTGGCCAGCAACATGGAGTCTGTCTCCAAAGCCAAGGTTGCTGCACAGGAAGATTTGTCTTTGTTAGCATTGTTCTTCTGAACTGCTGGATGAACTGAGGGATTTGTTTTCTACCTCTTCACAGAGCAATCTGGAGAAGATGTGCCGAGCTCTTGAAGACCAGTTCAGTGAAGTGAGAGCCAAAGATGATGAACATGTGCGGCTCATTAATGATCTGAACACGCAGAAAACACGGCTACAGACTGAGAATGGTACGTCCCTTGATAAAACGTAATATTCCAGTGTCAAGTACTTAAATATGCTGCCTGAATGCCCGTGTGTTTTGTAACATATTCATCACTTGATGATCTGAACAAAACCAGATTCTACAGAAATCTGAACAAAACCAGTTTCTACAGAAATGTTTTTTCTACAAAAACATTCTACAGAAAGTAGAATCTCCTCCTGGTGGCAGTCATAGAAACCTACCCAAGGAAACACTAAACTAACCCAGGAGTACTGTCAGTCAAAATGAAAATGTGAGTTTGTGGTCAGCTAGTCTTCTTTTCTTTGATGCTAGCACAGCTTTTCCTATCAGTGGGAATGCAGTTACTACTCTCCCTTCAAATTACCACTTTATATCTTGCAATCACTTTCCACATAGCTAGCTGCTCTCATTAATTTGTTTCATGTCATGTATCTCTGTCTAAAAAAATAAAATTTTTCTCATTAGGTGAACTTACTCGGCAACTGGAGGAGAAGGAGGCCTTGATTTCTCAGTTAACTCGAGGCAAACACACTTTCACTCAGCAGACTGAAGAGCTGAAGAGACAACTAGAGGAAGAAAATAAGGTGACTTGCTTTCATCTGGAACAGCAAATTTTAAAATAAATCAATGTGCTAAAAACCAAATGAGATTTCTCCTCAGAAAAGGGATATCAGAGTAGTGAAAATTTTGAACTTCGCCTTGGAATACAACACAGGGAGGAGACATTAAAAATTAAATAAGCAAGACAGTTTATGCCCTTCTCCTCATGCATTCTGAAGATTGAAAACATGGGAGAAGTGAAGGAAAGCAGCTGTGCCTATAGGCAAAGCAAACAGCAGCAGCCAAACAAAGTAAATAGAGCAGGAGTGCTTGCACTTTGTCCTTTGGTGGATTTATTTTGCCTCTGCCTGAAACACCTGGTGCAGATGTGTTTGAGAGGTGTTATCCCAGACAAGATGGGCAAGCACCTGACCCTCTTTAACAGCATCAAGCCTGAAACACAGAATCCATAATGTCATTAATTTTCCTCCTTCTGTTTCTCTAGCAACTGTAGCACACGGACAGGGAGATACGAATATTTTACCAGAGGAAAAATATCCAGTCACAAATTACTCGTGTTCTGACAACTTGTTCCATTTTAACTACCAAGGCCAAGAACGCCCTGGCCCACGCCCTGCAGTCCGCTCGCCACGACTGTGACTTGCTCCGGGAACAATATGAGGAGGAGCAGGAGGCCAAGGGGGAGCTGCAGCGAGCCCTGTCCAAGGCCAACAGTGAAGTGGCCCAGTGGAGAACCAAATACGAGACGGACGCGATTCAGCGCACGGAGGAGCTCGAGGAGGCCAAGTACGTGGAGGGATGGCTTGCAGGAAGTAGAAGGATATTTAAGCATGACAAGTGCAGAACTGAAGGAAACCAGAATATGTTTGTAGGGGTAATATGCAAAGCAGTGTGCTTTTTAATGTATTAGAAGTGAAAAGGGGAGTGGGTGGATATTTAAAGGAGAGGTGGAGTGGAGGCTCAGGGGTGTCTACTTAAAGGAGAATTACAATGCATTGAGTTAATCATAGTAGCTGAAAGAGCACATTCTTTACACTGTCAGTATTGAAAGCACATCTTTGGTCCCTCTCCACATTGGTACAGTTCACCCTTGGGTGCATGTTCTCCCAGTCTATGCACCACTTCAGAGTGCTGTGCCACCCCAGACTCCTGGCACCACAGCATTATTTATTGTTCTCTCTGCCCATCTTCCCTTCCAATCTCCTTTCATGCCCATTTCCTGAGAAGGTCAGAATTTTTTTTTTCTCAGTGCTGAATGTCCCATCTTGCAGGAAGAAGCTGGCCCAGCGCCTGCAGGAATCAGAGGAGCAGATTGAGGCTGTCAATGCAAAGTGTGCTTCGCTGGAGAAGACAAAGCAGAAGCTGCAGGGGGAAGTGGATGACCTCATGATTGACATGGAGAGGTCACATGCAGTCTGTGCAGCATTCGATAAAAAGCAGAGGAATTTTGATAAGGTTTGTTCAAAAGATCATGCCAGATCTAAACATCAGCAGATATTTGATAGGACAAGACAAATTCTGAAATCATCAAAGTTCTGCACTCACAGTAAAATAAATTGCATCTTACCCAAAGCAAAATTATGGTAAAGACCGCATAGTGGGACATATGGTAAAGTCACTGTGTAAGTAACCCCAGGCAACTGCAGCAAATAATACATCAGCCTTTTGATAATTTTAAAAATTAAGTATCACAAGGGAGACTGTTCAAGCAGACTGGGTACTGACATGCAAGCTAAGAAGCCCTGGTGCTTGTCTGCCAGCCTAACCTTGGGGTTAGAAAGAGGCTCAGACTCATGGAAAGTTCCAAGTTCACTGTCCTTACTAGCATTGAAAAGAATTTGCACTTTTGGACCAAATGATGCTGCAGAGCCCTGTGTCTTGGCATACGCTTGTGTGAGTGAAAACACTGCTAAAAAAGGATCTTACAGGTCTTTGGGATCAAAGTGAGGAGAGAATTGGTAGAGAATGACCTTTTTTGGTGGGCTTAGTCCAGGACCACTGGCTCCTGCAACACTAACAAGTCTCATACATCCTTTTTCAGACCAACTACATTATGTTTGGGTTGGTGTCACACCAAACTCCTTCCTGACAGCTTGGGGCATGCACTTGTGTTGGTTGAAGAGGCAAATTGAAGTAGATCTCACCAAAACAACCAGAGTATGCATCACAGGGAGTTATTGTCACAGGCAGAGAACAGTCCAAACCAAAAGACCGTTAAGTTAGGCCAGGCCTCTTGAGTTCTTGACACACAAAGTTGTAGAGATGGAGTGTGTCAGAATGAGTCATTCTTCTCCTGTCGCTCCAGATTGTGGCTGAATGGAAGCAGAAGTACCAGGAGAGCCAGACTGAGCTGGAGGCTGCCCAGAAGGAATCTCGCTCTCTCAGCACCGAGATCTTCCGCATGAAGAATGCCTACGAGGAAATGCTCGACCAGGCTGAGACCGTCAGACGGGAGAACAAGAACCTCCAGCGTAAGTTCAAGTGTCTGTCACCTTGGATTCACTGGGAGCCCGCCCATGCTTCCACATTTCTGGACTCCCAGAGCTCTGCCTCTTCCCAGGGTTTTGTTCTTTATGCTTTTCCCACAAAGGTGGTGACTTTCTTTCCTGTTCAGCTGATCATGACGTCACCTGCAAGCACACACTTTTATCTCTACAGCATCCTGCTTCCTCAGGATGTTCCCCCTATTTCACACCATCTTAATGCTATGCATGGACAAGGACCAAGTTAACTGAATAGACAGAAATTATGATGATACTCAGGTTTTTTTTTCAGATTGCTTCAGTCACTGCTACTAGAAAAAAATTGGTGGGCTGTTGTCTGTCTCCTGATTATTGGATCATGCAGCTGTGGCTTAATGGATTGGCAATTAATAAGCAAACTAATTATAGAAAGGAAATACAGCTCAGATCCTTTTTGTCAACTGAATGATCACTGGGAATTATCTAGGAATAAACAGATCAAACATGAGTGTCTCTGGAGATGTCATTTCACTACCCAGAAGACGTTGACATTATTTTCTGAGCTTACTCCAGCTGGTCCCTCTCACTTTCAAATTGCACACTGAGCTGGGATGTGCAGGTTATCAGAAATAAAGATTGCACAAAACACAAGATGTATTATTTCTTTTCACTGGTACATCCCATTACACCAGAGGCTCTTTTGTCACTCCCGTTGCCAAAGAGCAATTGCAGGTGCCACTGATCACACTGTCTGAGAGGCACTGAGTATGTGTTTTCTGGTTGCAGAGGAAATTTCTGATCTGACTGAACAGATTGCTGAGTCTGGAAAAGCACATCATGGGCTGGAGAAAGCAAAGAAGCAAATTGAGCAGGAAAAGTGTGACCTACAAGCAGCATTAGAAGAAGCAGAGGCAAGTGTCCTCAGTCAGGGGCTTGCTTTTGGCATAATCAAGAACAAAGAAAATTTGGCTATATCTTTTATATTCCTGCTGTCCAGTAAGACAGCACAGAGAGACCAAAAAGCAAGGGACTGCTCCCCTGCCATACCAATGTGGCATTCCTTGCTGTGCTATCATGCACAAAACCCCCTCAGTTCCAGTCTAAAATTGAGCTCATTTTGCATCATCTCTTGGAATTTGCTTCCATAGAAGGCTGAAGAAAAGTCACTAATATTTCAAAACTCTGACAGTGGCTCTCCTTTTTTATATTTCCTCATGATCTGTTGTCCCTCCAGTGTCACCACAGCCTTCAGTGCCCAGACTTTGTGGTATCTGAGGCATTTTCGTAAGGAATATTACTCCTAAATTACCATTTAATATCCAGCTGTGTTACAGTGACTATGGAATAGCAGTCAGCTTTTTCAGTGCTTGGTCTTCTCTGAAGGTCCACAGTAAGGCAAATCCACCTGTCCTCCCTGTTCAGCTGCAAAGGGTCACATTTCTGCATGAGCATTTCCCACCAATGGACACTACAGAAAAAAAATTTGTAATATTTCAACCCTCACAGGGCTCTTTAGAGCACGAAGAGGGGAAAATCTTACGGGTTCAGCTGGAGCTGAACCAGGTGAAGTCAGATGTTGACAGAAGGACTGCAGAGAAAGATGAGGAAATTCAACAGCTGAAGAGGAACCACCAGAGGGTATTAGAGTCTATGCAAACCATGCTGGATGCCGAGGTCAGAAGCAGAAATGATGCTTTGAGGCTGAAAAAGAAGATGGAAGGAGACCTGAACGACATGGAAATCCAGCTGAGCCATGCCAACTGCCAGGTAGCAGAGACACAGAAGCACCTTAAAGCTGTGCAAGGGCAGCTCAAGGTAGGGAGCACAAGGCTGCTGTCCCCTGAGACCTTGCCATTCCCTCTGCTTGCTTCTGGGCCTCACAAAAGGTGCTGTCCCCTCTGAAGGATTCCCAGCTCCATTTAGATGATGCCTTGAGAGAGAACGAGGACCTGAAAGAGCAGCTGGCTATAGTGGAGCGCAGGAACGGTCTGATGACAACAGAGATGGAGGAGATGAGAGCTGCCATGGAGCAGACCGAGCGAGCCCGCAGGGTGTCCGAGCAGGAGCTGACAGACGCCAGTGAGAGAGTGCAGCTGCTCCACTCACAGGTATTGGGCATCTCCTGGCACTACAGCAGGTTTCCCCAGGCCTGTGGGGTTGGCACAAAGGCGCTCACCTGCTGTGTGAGGACAGTGAGAGCTGGGGCTGGGTGGGGAGCTGGAGCTGCATCAGCTGGGTCAGGGACCAGCAGGTGCCTGCCAGGGATAACCAGCCCCAATCTGGGCTCCCTGGCTCGGGAGGGCACCAGAAATGCAGCCCCTGTATGAGCCATGCTCATGTGGCTCTCTGCTTCTGAGCCCTCAAGCGTGGAATTTACAGGGACTAGGATTAATTCAGTATTCTAGAATATTTAATTTTTAGGCAGCAGCTCATCCTACAAGAATTAGTACAAATTAGGGGTGGGGTTGACCTGTCTGCTGTCTGCCCCAACAGAACACGAGCCTCCTCAACACCAAGAAGAGACTGGAAGTGGACATAACTCATTTACAGACTGAAGTTGAAGACAGCATTCAGGAAGCCAGGAATGCAGAGGAGAAAGCAAAGAAAGCAATCACAGATGTGAGTCCTCTTGCTCTTCCATTTTGTACTACCACAGTCACTTTTACACTTTAGAAAGGCAGGAGTCAGATGGAGGAGAACCAATTCCTCCACAGAAAATATCTGTGACACACAGTCCCTGCCACAGGGGCCTCCTGCAGCCATTGCCCTACCAGGTGTCACAGAAGAGCCCTCATGTCCTGCTGGCTGTCTGGACTGAAGAGGCATTCTCTCTCTCCCCTTCTCTACACCCATTCACTTTTGCTTCCAGAGTAAATGTAGTAGGCAGGATAGAACAGATGGGGGCAAAATTGTAATAGAAAAAGAGTAATTTGAAAAAAAGGCTTGTCTAGACACAGCACAGATAAGCAGAAATTAAGGCTAAAATCATACACAATTCTGTACAAATGCTACACATGTAAGAAAGAAAAAGAGAGAATACAAATGTTTCATTGAAATGAGGCTACAGGTGCCACATTATCAGGAAATAACAACACC
Organism: Chloebia gouldiae; assembly: GCA_003676055.1. Taxonomy (NCBI): domain Eukaryota; kingdom Metazoa; phylum Chordata; class Aves; order Passeriformes; family Passeridae; genus Chloebia; species Chloebia gouldiae. The sequence goes on along the minus strand of QUSF01000033.1, from coordinate 7,017,859 downwards.
TGGGACCATCTAGGAAAGGTATAGGAAAACTAAACAGAGAATGGTGACACTATTGCATCAGGTCCTGGTGCACCAGTGTTGGGTCCTGACTGCCCACCAGCAGCAGTGCTGGTGGCTGCTATCAATCCCAACTTCTGAGCACCTCAGCAGCCATCAGCTTTTCAGGGCAGTTTGAGGTACTCAGGGTCATCTCACTGGCAAAAACTGCTCAGAAGTTTGACTCTTTGGCAAATTTCAGCACCAAACAACACCAAAAGTCATGAGGAAGCCCAGAGGTGCAGAGTGCTAGCTGCTGGTACTTCAGTGTTGACTGACTTAAAATAGAACTTTGGTACCAATCTGTTTGCACGCCTGGATTATTTTTTTCTTTCTATCAACCCTGTCTGTTCTCTGAGGTGAAGCAGTTTTAGAAACACAGACTTTGAGGAAGAGTGATGCTGTTTGCATGACAGAGCCTTAGCACAGCCATGGGCACTGAGGATGTGCAGAGTCACTCACCAGTGTCACGCTGGGGTTTTTCTCAGGCACCCAGAATTGCTGGGATGGGGATATTTGTAACACAACTGTGACCACAACCAGGCAGCCATGATGGCAGAAGAGCTGAAGAAGGAGCAGGACACCAGTGCCCACCTGGAGAGGATGAAGAAGAACCTGGACCAGACAGTGAAGGACCTGCAGCACCGTCTGGATGAGGCCGAGCAGCTGGCACTGAAGGGAGGGAAGAAACAACTTCAGAAGCTGGAGGCCAGGGTATGGTGAAGATTTGGGTAGATTAAGGTGAAGTTTCTGACTGGGACCTTGGTTGCTGGAACCTTTTGGGAGGGTGAAAACAGGGAGAGCCCCAGGTATTCCCAGCAGGTTTGATGAGAGCTGTGCTGAGTAGCCAGATATTGCACTGTGGGTGATGAACCTGAGAGTGACCTCAAAAAAACTGAGTGGGCAAAAATGGGGGCAGATGGGCATCAATGAGACATTGATGGTAATTTTGGCTAGGGAAAAATAATTTAAGTTGTATTTACTTGGGCATGAAACTGGAACTGGTAATGGACAGACTTCAGAAGCTGTTGAATGTGCAATAGAAATGAAAACCTAAAACAGAAAAAATGTGGGCTTCATTAGGAAAGGCACTGAGAACAAGACAGCTGTATGGCAACACATTCTTGCCACTATATTAAGTATACTATGTGCAGTTCTGGTCTCTGAAACTCAAGAAAGATCTGCAAGATAAAGCTTTATGAGTATTGCCAAACAAGGCTAGGACTCTGCCATTGGGAGAGACCAGTCCATCTTCACCTTTAAAATAAAAACAAATACTTTACAGTTGGGCAGTGAAATTCAGAAACCTGCCACCATGGAAGGCTGTAGAGGCAGCTGGTAAAAGGTTAAAAAAGGAAGTAGAAATCAGCAGGTTTACAGAGGGCCACAGGCATAGAAATGCCACCTTACATCTTGATTTCAATGCCTGTGGAAGCTGGACAAGTGGAAAGGGAAGACAGCAGCCAGGTTTCCATGCTGTCCCTAAAGAGTATTTGCCACTGCCACTCCCAAAGATAACAAACAAAAGAAAATGAAACAGATTTTTCCCATTTACCTGGTGAATATTCATAGAACCCACCCTTCCCTGTTTCAATTTCCTCTTCTCTGACAAGTTTAAACCTAATTTTGACTACAAATGCTCTAGGTATGCACAGCTAAGTTCCTTTTATAAACAACTATGTATTCACACACTATGTCATCACCAACATAGCATGGGGAGCATATTTTACCTAGGCTAGACCCAAGAAGCAGCTGCAGGACACTGCCCTGCAGTCATTCTTGCCATCTTCACCGTGATTCTGTTTTTCAGATTAATGAATTAGAAAATGAGCTTCATTCTGAGCAGAAGCGAGGAGTAGAATCCCTGAAAGGAGCTCGCAAGTACGAACGGAGGCTGAAGGAGCTCACCTACCAGGTATTGCAAATCCTCTGCCCTCCTATGTGGGTCACCTCAGTTCATCTGCCAAGGCTGACCCCATTTTCACTTCCCACAGTCTGAAGAAGACAAGAAAAATATTCTTCGGCTCCAGGACCTGGTGGACAAGCTGCAATTAAAAGTGAAAGCATACAAGAAACAAGCTGAGGAAGCTGTGAGTGGACTCTTTTCACTGGGGCCTGGGTGGAGATTTCTGAAAGGTGGGCTCTCTAGATCATTAAAATAATGGAATACTGAGTTTGTCAAGGCAGCTAAAGCCACACTACCTTTGAATACCCTTAATTATGGCTCACCACAGAGCAGGCATGGCTGTAGTTATCCTGGAACTGGAGCCACACAAGCCAATTTTCCCACCTGGAGCTGAGTGGGGTAATTGTTCTGCCCCCATAGTGGCCGTGCTGTGGGTGGTGCTGGATGCAAACAGAGTAGTGCCAACGCAGGGCTCTACCTGTGAGGCCAGCACAGGTGTCAGTGGCACAGGTGGCGGCATGGCAGTGCCATTTGTGCCACTGCTGTGTGACTTTCAGGAGGAGCAGGCAAACCTCAACCTCTCGCGGTGCCGCAAGGCGCAGCACGAGCTGGAGGAGGCGAAGGAACGAGCTGATATTGCCGAAGGGCAGGTGAACAAGCTGCGAGCCAAAAGCCGCGACATGGAAGGCCAGGTGAGTTGGAGGCTGCAGAGAGGGACGGTCCTGTGCAGGTGCTGTCACAAAGGTCACTGCCCAAGCGGCCACGCTGCATTCCTCCCACTCTTTCACTGCAGTGTCCTCGCAAAGAAAGGCCAGGAATGGTCACTTACTCAAAAGCAGTGCATTTCGCAAGGGCTTTTGGAATCACACCAAATACAATCAACTCTAAGAATCCAGGTCTTTCAGCACAATTGGGGGATATTACTTGTTCATTATAAAATGGCAGAACACTTGCAACAGCCACAGACTTGAAATAAGACCACAAATAACTCATTTGCTACAATACCCTCTACATTACCTTCCTTTTTCTGTACTTAGAAATCAGAGAAATGAGGTTCCTGACCTGAGCTGCAGCTGGCTCTCTCCTGATAAAGACTTCTGTGCATCCAGCAGATATCCATTACTTTCTTCAAGTAACCCGGTGTGCTTGTGTGTAACTGATATATTTAGTCAGCCTTAAAGTGAAACTGTGAGAAATCTGATATATATATATATATATATATATATATATATTTACTTATATATGTGTGTGTATATATATATATATATATAAATAAACCTGGGTGATCCTTTAGTGACTATATGGACTGTTGATTCACTATGAGATAGACAAATGTCTCTCTGTGTATCTGTGTGTGTCCGGTTGTCCCTGTGTCTGTTTGTCCGTGTCTGTTTGTCCGTGTCTCAGCATCCGTGCCTGTATTTCAGTCTCTCTGTCCACACCCGTGTGTCCGTGCTGGTGTCACAGTCTGTCTGTCCGTGTCTGTCTGTCCGTGTCTGTCTCAGTCTCTCAGTCTGTCTGTGTGTGTGTCCTGCTGTCCATGTGTTTGTGTGTCCGTGTCCATGTGTCGGTGTCCCGCTGTCCATCTGTCCGTGTGTCCGTGTCTGTGTGTCCCTCTGACCATGTCCGTGTGTCCATGTCTCGCTGTCCGTGTCCGTGTGATGCATCCATGTGTCCCTCTGATGTGTATCCCTATGTCCGTATGTCTGTGTTTCCGTGTCCGTGTGTGTCTGTGTGTCCTTGAGTGTCTGTGTGCCCATGTGTGTCCATGTGTCCGTGTGTCTGTATGTCCGTGTTTCCGTGTCCGT
>QUSF01000033.1:6960217-7003936 GCA_003676055.1 Chloebia gouldiae | reverse complement strand
CGGAGCAGTGTCCATCACACACAGAGGGATGTGCAGCACCCAGGCAGCACACAGCATCCCTCGGAGCTGTGTCCATCACCCACAGAGGGGTGTGCAGCACCCAGGCAGCACACAGCATCCCTCGGAGGTGTGTCCATCACACAGAGAGGGATGTGGAGCACAGAGTCCCTCGGAGCAGTGTCCATCACACACAGAGGGGTGTGCAGCACCCAGGCAGCACACAGCATCTCTCGGAGCAGTGTTCATCACACAGAGGGGTGTTCAGCACCCAGGCAGCACACAGCGTCCCTCGCAGCAGCGTCTGTCGCACACAGCGGTGTCCCCGTGCCCTCGCCCACCCGCTGTCCCCCGCCCTGCCCCTCGGGTCACTCACTCGCGGTCCCTCTGGCCGTCCCGCCGGCGCCGCCCGCCCCGCCCGCCGCTTCCCTCCTCCCAGCGCTCCTCCGCCCTCCCTCGCGCAGCCCGTCCCGCCTCTCCGCCCGCCCCGCCGGCCCCACCCCGAGCCGGCCGTGCCCGTGTGGGCGCCCGGCCGGGGCTGCTCGGCTGCCGCTGCCCGCGCCTGGCGCGCGCCGGCCGGAGCGCGGCCCCCTCACGGCGGCGGCGGCGGCGGCGGGCGCGTCCCGGAGGGATGTCGGGGAGCCGCTGCCAGGCGCTGTACCCCTTCTCCGGGGAGCGGCACCGGCAGGGGCTGCGCTTCGCGGCGGGCGAGCTGATCACGGTGCTGCAGGTGCCAGACGGCGGCTGGTGGGAAGGGCAGAACGAGGACGGGCTGCGCGGCTGGTTCCCGGCCAGCTACGTCCAGCTGCTGGAGGTAGGAGCGGGGACGCGGGGCGGGAGGGACCGGCCCCGCCGTGTCCCGCGGCGGAACCGGCGGTGCCCGGCGCCGTCTCGGTGCTGCTGATGGATCCCCGTCGTTGTGGCTGTGCCCTGCCCCGGGCAGGCGTCCCGCAGGCGGGTGCTGTAAGGATCCGCTTGCCCGGCCTCGCCCCGGCAGCCGGAGCGTTTGGTGCTCGTCGCTGTAGCCATGGAGAGGCAGAGCTCAGGTGCGTGACGAGCTGCGGAGTGCTCCGGACGCTTGGGGGGTTTCTGCTGAGCAGCGGCAGAAGTCAGTGAGCGGCTGCGGTGGTGCAGCCCGTGTCAGTCGCTCGCGAGGGTCGGATGGTGGGAGAGTTCTGCTCCTCGTTGCCTATCACTGATCCTGTCGTGGGATGTGTTGTGGGAGAGGTAATTCAGGTATAGGAGGATGGAATCACAGAATGGGTTCGATTGGAAGGGATCTTAAAAATCAGCCCATTACACCCACTCTCACTTGTGCAAGAATATCTTCTGCTAGACCAGGTTGCTCCAAGTCTTGTCCAGCCTGGCCTTGGACACTTCCAGGAGAAGCCACAGGTTTTCTGGGCATCACCACCCTCACAAAAGAGAATTTCTTCCTAATGTCTATTATAAATCTGCCCATCTTCAGCGTGAAGCCATTCCCCCTTCACTCCATGCCCCTCTTCAGTGTCCTTCCCCAGTACCTGCAGGTACTGGACGATTCTCAAAGTTCTCCCTGGAGCCATCTCTTCTCTCCCTCTGTTTCAGCAGTTCCCCAGCCAGCTACAGTCACCTTGCTGCCATACCTGTGGCATGGCTCAGGGAGCCCCAGCAGGGTTAAGGCAGGTTGTGCAGACCCATGGACTTTCTGTCAGGATACTGAAAAGTTCTGTCAGCTTCAGTCATTTTCAGGGCCCTGACAGCTGGGATGACAGTTGGATTCCCACCTCGGGACTGCTTGTGCCTGAATGTGTTTGTGGCTTTCAGTCCATGCAAACAAGACACCATATGAGGGTAAAAAATATGTCCATGAAGAGTGCCTTCACAATCTCTGCATGTGAATTCTGAAACATTTCATGCACTAAAGCAAGAACTTGCCGTGACCCCATCAGTCCTCTCCTCGCTGGCCATGCTCTGTTGTCATTTGGAACTTACACCAAGGCTGGGGACATGGCAGTGGTGTCCAGGAGCATCTCCCTGTGGTGACTGGGCTGAAGCCATTCACAGCACATTTCTCAGGTCAGCCTCTGTTTGTCCTCCCCTTCCAAGGGGAATCAGCCAGCCTGCTTTGCTTATATGCAAGGCAGGCAGTGCCCATCCCCACTTTTCCATGCACACCTCCCAGGGAGTCCAGAGAAGCACAGTCCTGAGCACAACCTGCCCACCAGCTGCCTGTTGAGCTTTTCTGTGGGGAAAAGATTCTGTGCAAAAGGGCATTTTGCCCACAAGGCTGGCGCTGCCTTTGGATTTCTCTTGTCCAAATAATTTAAAAATCTATGATGTTTCCACTGATTTCTTGTTTCTTACTAATTTTCCTGGAAAGACAGGAAAGTAGAAGCAAGAATTGCCCAGCAGTGCTACAAGATTGAGGCCTTGGGCTTTCCTGTGCAACTGACGCACTTGGGATTTCTTTTGTTCGTTTCAGAATGTGAAAGTCCTATTCTTTGTCAGTTTTGCCACCTACAAGATCATTTATTGAGGTACATGAATGTTTGTGGTTTCACAAATTGCTAAATGTTTACACATCTAGGAATTTGTGAGTTGTTTGAGGAAAAATGTATCATGAGATGTGAAAGATTCTGCTGAGCAGAGGCAGTGGGGAATTGCTTCAAAATACATAACTTTGCTCTCCTGTCAGCTCCTTCTCAGAAATTCTTGTTTCCCTGCTTAAGTTTGAGCAAGTTTCACCATGCTCAGATCAGTGCCCACAGCCCATAAATGTGCCTTTCTGACCCTTGGCTTGTGTACCATTGAGAGCTTTGATGGAGACCACTTGTCCACACAGCCTGGCCCCCTTTCCCTTGGGCAAGAAAAAAAAAAGAAGGCAAGAAAAATGGCAAGGGCTGAGTGTGTTCACTCTGGTGTGTTTTCCTTTTCTCCAGAGACGGTACCTAATAAGGACTATGAGCTGGAGTTAAAAAAATACATCAAATGAGAGCTAATTAACCAAATCCATGGGATCACAGGTACTTGGCACACATCAGAGTATCTGTGTGAGAAGGAAGCTCTGTGTGTGTCTGTCTGTCATGGCTCTCTGTTCAAGTAGCCTTTCCCTTCTCTACAGGTGGCTTATCCCTTGTGTGCAGCTTGCTCAGGGACCTGATCAGTCTGAAGACAACACAACAGGAATGCTCTCCTTCTGTGTTCTCTGATCTGAGTCCCAGCCCAGCCACACTGACAGGGGAACTGATGTCAGGGAGGTGGTCACAGTGCATGTCCAGATGGGGGCATGGACCTCAGTCTCCTTTCTGTACCAGCCAGCCCTTCCATGGGCTTTGGTGGCCCTGGTCCTGCAGCTCTCAGTAAGGTTCAGTGCTCTTGTCCTCAGCTGCACTTGACTGCACATGGTTGTTTGAAGAGGAAGATGTTACTCTCTCCCTCTGTCTTGCTCTCATTTCCTTGTGCCCAGTTTACCCCAGCAGCCACTTGTGCTCTCTCTGGAGCCTGAAGGAGAGCTGCCTGCATTTTCTGCTGCAGCAGAGACTGAACATGCCTGGTGGCATTGCCTGCCTCCACAGCACACACCCTTTCTTCTCTCAGCAAGGCCCATCGGTGGCTGGGAGCTACCAGGAGGAGGTGGCCTCCTTCTGAAGCCTTTGTGACTTGAAGTTTGCACCGTGTTTAGACAGGAAGGTTGGATTTTCTGATTTGTAGGGCTTCACACTTACCAATCCAGGGATCTCATCTGACAGCGCTCGTTCGAAAGTCTGTGCTGAGTTTTGGTCCTGAGCTGAAAGAGGGAAGTGAGAAAGGTGTGAAGAACACCAGAAAGGGGAAATTGTGTTTTCAATTCATTCATCACAGAGATCAAGGAAAGGACCTTGGGGCAAGAGAGGTAAAGAGATAAAGACATTTTGCATCCTTTTGTTTCCTGCTCCTCTGGTGGCTGCAAGCTCACAGTGGAGGGTTAGAGGAAAACAGTGATGGCTGGAGGTGCCTGCTCAAGGCAGTGATGGAAGCAGTGAGAGCTGGAGGAGCTCATGGTAGGACAAGCCAGAAATGGCATGTCTCTGTGAGCTCTGGAGAGGATACCACTGTCAGAGAGCAAAAGTGATAGCATAAACCAAAAAACTATCAAAAGCAGAGAGCAGAGGGAGAAAGGGAGGGTGTTGGCTTCGTGGTGGGGCTCCAGATGGATTCCCTGAGGCTGGGCTGGTTAGGAGTAGTTGAAGAGGCTGCTGTGGTTTTAATCACAGAATCACTGGGTTGGAAAGGACCTTTGGAGATCAGCTAGTCTGGCTTGCTTGGCTGTGTCTGATAGGTTTTCAGTGTGTGCAAGGGTGGACGCCACAAGGTGTTCTGGACAATGTATTCCAGTGTTTAACTACCCTCACTGTTTTTTCTTGTGTCCTTTAAAGGAATTTGTGTCCCTTTAAAGGGATTTTCCATGTTTTAATCTGTGCCCATTGCAGCTCATCCTTTCCCGGGGTATCACTGAGAACAGTCTATATATTTTTTTTACTATCCCACCCATAGATTTTTTATGCACATTGAGAACATCCCTCTCAAGACTTCTTGTCTTGATGCTAAACAGTCCCAGTTCTTTCAGCCTTTCTTTGTATGACAGATGCTCCAGACTCTTAATCATCCTCATGGCCCATTGCTGGCCTCTCTCCAGTGTGTCCTTGTCTTCCTTATGTTGGAAAACCAAGTACAGTTCCTTACACTGCTGTAGATAGTAGGTGAATGGAGAAATGGTCACTAAGCAGTATTTCCTGAGTGTGGGAATCCATGGGCACTTTGGTTTTGCTTTGGCTGAGCTTGCTCTATGAGCAAGCAACACCCTTCTGCAAGCTGCAGGGCTCGGGGAAGGAAGATGTTGATCCATAGCCTGTTGAGTAGATACCATCACCTTCAACCCTCACCTCTCTTTTGGTGATTAATAGCTATGGCAGCTGAGAGACCTGAAAATCAGGGATTTTCTGACCCTTTCCTCCCTCCTTTGTGCTTTATATTTTTGCCTGACCTTTAGACCATTGAGCAGAGCCCTGCAGGGCCCCTCGGTACCAGACTGTGGCAGCCCCAGGTTAGAAAATTGGCCTCCCCAGCCTGGAGCAAGAGGGAATCTGTGCAGATGCAGGTGAGGAGGTGCTGCACACAGAGCCAATGGAGTGGGGTGTGTGATGCACTGAGGGATTTCTCAACAGCTCTTGTTTCTTATCCTGAGGCTGGCTGCCTCCTCACCCCAGCTGCATCAGGGTGCTTGGGATGATGATGTGTGTAGAGAGATCTGTACGGCTCCAGAAGTAAGGGCAACCTGGCACGAGGCTCAGGTGCTCCAGGTTGTGACAAACTTTATGGTGCAGGGCAGCACTGATGTTGAGAAAGTGGGTTAGTGTGTATTCCAGGAGGTGCCTTGCATAGGACCCTCTGGAGAAACCTCTGTTGTGTCTGCTTTCTCCAGACAAGTGATTTTTGGAGTGTTGGAGAGATGTATCGCTCAGTCACATTTGCAAGTGGTTTCTTTGAAAACCTATTTTTGGGCCTTGATTTTTGTATTTGTAGTTAACTAGAAATCACTTATATAAGCAGCAGCAGCAGCAACATATGCAAATTTGCTGGAAATTGTCAGCACTTTTTATAGCTTCAGTCATCCCACAGATGTAAGTCTCTGTATGAAGCACAGCGTGTGCTTCCAGAATGGATGGAGGTGGCTCTGGAATCTGACTGAGCGGGCTGGACTGAGTAGGACTGTGAGCTGCCACTGATCTTATCTGCACTCCACAGCTTGATTTACCAGAACTGTGAGGCACTTAGGAAGGAAGGAATGGTGTGCTTCTCCCTGGTGCAGGCTTCACCTGCAGCTGTCAGACAGATGGTTCATTGCTTCCACTGCTGTGTAGTACTCAGTGGGTAACTCACCTCACCTAAACCAACCTGGGACAGATGGAAATGTGCAAAGAGCTGAGCCTGGAGGGGTTGAACATCCAGCTGCAGGGAGCATGGCATGGCATGGCACAGACTGCTTCCTTCGTGGTGCCTGGGGAGTCACAGAAAAAAAGGATGGAAGGAATACAGGGAAATCAAAATGGCTTTTATTAATTTATTGTGTAATAACAGAGAATGTGTAGAGGATTTCTGTGCTAAACTGCTCTCTGCTGTCATGGGGCTGCATGATGTGTGTGATATGTATTAAAAGGGAAGGTATGTTGGTACCTGTTGGAACAGAGCTTTTCCTGATGCACAGAGGAGAATAAAGTTGTGTGTGCACCTGGATGCCTGTGGGTACCTGAGCCCTGAGCTATTTGTATGTGGTGTCCTTATCTCCTGCATGCAGCAATGGTGCTTTGCTTTCTCAGAAGCAAAAGCTTCTTTCTCACTTCTCTTCTACATCCTTGGAGTTTGTTGTCTCACTCTCTCTTGTTCCTCCACCTCCCCACTCAAAAATCAGCTTAACATAAAATTCATGAAGAGCCACAAGAGCTGAGGGGATGTGTGATGATCTCAGGCACAGATGTGACTGCTGCCACTGCTTTTTTCTAAGGATATTCTGTGGAGCAAGTAATGCTCCAATCTATAGTCTTGTGTGCTGGGGAAGGAATCTGGCCTTTAATCTAGTGTGGTAAGGCTGTGGGTGCTGAACCCAAAGAGTGGGTGGCATCAGTGCCAGGCTGGGGTGATCTATCTCCTATCTCCTGCCCAGGGGTGCTTGTGACACCATCCTGAGTGTTCTGGCCATTGTGCTGCCCCTGGAACAGCAGGGTGGGGATAGCTGCAGTGGGGATGGCATTTCCCCTGGTGTGGAAAGTTGGTTTTTATTCCCTTGGTGCAGGGCTGGCTCCCTGATGAAGGCAGAGGGAGAGATTTGTGTGGCTGTAGATGGAACCTGCTGTGGGTGTTGTCTCAGGGAAAAGGTGAAGTTTCCAAAGCTCATGGGTGCTGAGGCTGATCTGCTCTGCATCATTCAACAGCAAACTGTTGTTCAAAGTGTTCATGAGAGAAGTGACAATGAGAATCCTGTGGTATTGCCTTGTGGTTTAGTTTCACACAGGCTTTTTTCCCTCTTTGACTTTCTGTATTTTTTAGAGTTGAAGCTTGTGATCATCTGACCACTGATATTTCTGGCAAATGTGAATGAAATCAAATAGAAAAGGGTGAGGAAATTATGTTTTGCTGCCAGAAAATCGCTCTTTAATCAAGTTCTGAGGGAATTTAAAGCCCCAGGAGAATGTGAAGAGGATGTGAGGCTGCAGTTCACAATCCCTGTTATCCATCTAGCAATAACTGTCTCGCTCTGTTGAAGTTACAGATAAAATGTAAAAACTGAATAGTACCATAAATAGCCAAAATTTGTGCAGAGAAGGGTCTTAAAGACAGTTGTGGTATTTTTTATGATCTCTTCTGTCCCCTGCAGAAGTTGGGTGTTGCAGAACCTGGGCTCATAGGTGCTGCTTCTGTAGCAGGTGACAACAGTCACACTGTTGGCCTCACAAAAATTGCATAGGACACATTTTTTAAAGATGTTTTTCCTTTATCCTTAACTAAAAGATGAAAAAGTGCCATGGAATGCTTAAAGTGGAGTATCTCTTATGGCCTATGGATTACAAAAAGAGACTAAAAACACTTTCCCTGCAGACATCTCCCTTCTAGACATGCATGTTTAAATGCACGTTAAAATGCGACATTAAGTTGCTGTGCACATGCAATTTAAGGGTGGATATAGAGCAACCATGAAAAATGTGGATCATTTAAAGACTAACTTAAAGATTACTTAGTTCCCTAAAGAATTTCCAGCTCATTTTGTGCTCTGAATGGGACACATGTCTTGTAGGAAAATGCAAGAGTGATTTCTGCAGCAGCAAACATGGAGAAGTCAAGTTTCACTTTCCAGCTTGGGTCCAAAATGCACCTTAAGTGTTTTGCCACAAACACCAGTGCTGAATGTACCACACAGCACTTTATACTGAATGTAGTTTGAAAAGACACAATAGGAATAATGAGAATATGTCAGATGCTTATTTTCTAAAAACAAAGCTTTACTTTTGTGTCCAAAATGGAAAATTTGGCTCTGTAATCAAGACCAGAAGATTCTGGCAGCTTCGATAGGATTTGGTTTTCTCTACTTATTTCACTTTTACTTGTGGGATAATAACTGACCAGGTAGAATTAACTAGTCATTTAACTAAATAGATTAAACCTGTGTTTTATGTTCCATGATTCCTTATCTTCCATGGTTGCTTATGAAGTACATTATTATCAGTAATGTGCCCCAGTGCTCATCATCAGAATCCGCAGTATCTGAGTGTGTTCTCAGGACTTGTTTTTTTGTTATTTTGTTATTTTATTTTTGTTATTTTGCTGACTGCTGACACCAAGTGCTATCCCACAGATAGGACATTGTTTTGGAGAAGCTTCACAATAACAGCAGCAGGTGGTATCTCTTTTGAAAATATTTGGGTCTGTTTGTAGTTGTTTTCATTGTGGCCACACTACAACTCAGGGCAGGAGGAGTTTGTCACTTTGCACGTGTTCATCTTCTTCCCCCCATGGACAGCAAAGGGAGACAGCCACTACTAACTCGTGTCTTGGAGTGTTTGACATAAGGGACTGATATTTCTGTCTCTGATTTCTGACACCCCCAGGGAGAACTCATTTTGGGCAGCTTTCTCAGCATCCTGCACTTCTGGACTGTGCCTTGTTCCCTGTGCTGGGCAGGTTTGCTGAAGTCTCCCAAAAGCTGGGGCTGGGCTGCACTGGCTGCTCCCTGCGTGCTCATTTCCAGGAGCCTGCACAGCTCTGCCTCTGCAGACAGGGACAGAGGACCTGGGGAAACCTGAAAGCAGCATAATGGAATTGGTGGTCCCCACACTCTGCTTTGAAAGTTGTCACCAGTTCATGTCACTACAAAGTGTCATTTGCCACCTGTCACACTCCACTTTATTGGTATGAGCTCTTGAGTACACAGAACAGTGTGAAACCAGGGCCAGCAGTTTGCTCAGCCACTGTTTTTCAAGTTTGTGCTTCAGCTAGTGTTTGTCTTGAAAAATATAAGTATGCTTTAGCGTATTTGGAATTTTTTATGCCACGCCACTGTGTAAAACATTACCTGTTGAGAGGAGCTGCTGTGCAGGCTGGTATGTGGCAGGGCTGTTGACAGGTTTGCCCTGTACCTGCAGAGCAGGTGAGCAGGCTGAGCCTCTGCAGCACGGGTTAGGCATGGCAGAGCCCCTTGCATACCTGCCATAGCTGCAGAAGTGCACTTGTGATTGAGAGGGAGAGCAGGCTGTTCATTTCCCTGGGATACAGACTCCCTCCCTGCTCTGGTGCCTTCTCAGTACCTGCTGTGGTGACTGCCCTGGGGAGCAGTCCTTTTACAGGCATATGGAATAGCAGAGAAAGCTTTTTGCTTGTACTGGTAATCCAGTTTTCCACATCACGCTATCAAAATAGCTTTTGTACTAGCCTAGTGCATCTGTGGTTTGCTTTTTTGCTGGCACATTCCAGAAAGGGGTGCCATGGGTTACTCAGGAGCTGCCACTCTGCATTTTGTAGAGTATATCTGGCAGCGGAACAGGCCAGCATCTTTTAACATCCACTTTTGTCAGCATTTGTGAGCAGTGCCCTCAGTGCTCAGCCATCAGCATGAGGCACTTTGGAGTTAATTTAGGCTGACTGACAGATCACTTTGGTCACTAATCTTTGAGCTCCTCAACAGGTGCAGAAGCAAAGGTTGCAAATCTTCCATTGACATTGTTTGAGACCTGTCTGGCATTTTTCCTACATTTGTGGTTGGTAAGAGTAGACTGTGCAGACTGTTCTTGAGCCACAGATATTCCCACTGTGATGCTGGCAGCAAAAGCACCGTGGTCTTCCAGTGTTTGTTTGAGCTGGGTTTGTTTACTGCACAGATCTCTCAGGGCTTTCCCAGCTCTGTGGCACTTGGAATGGCCTCTGCTGCCACAGTCTCCAGGAACAAAATCTTTCCAGCTTTAACTCCTTTGCTGGCTATCACTTCATGTGCCCATATCCATCAGTTCTTTGCCTCTCTTTTCACTGGGGAAAAAGCCCTCAATAACAGGTAATTAGAAGTAAAAAGTCTTGGGAAGACCTGGGGCTTTGTATTGTGAAATGGATCAGACCAAGGTCCATAAGGAAGGTGTGTGATGTTCCCCAGAGTGCTCCAATGAGATATCCCATGATTTTCAGCAAAGAAGGGACACAGCAGATGTGAAAGCTGCAGAGGATCTGCCCTGCCCAGTGTTGCCAAAGCAGGGGCAAGCTGCAAGGCTCTAGCCCATCACAGAGAGAGAAAGAGGAGCTCCTCTGGGCTGGAAATGGAATCTGAAATAATCAGCCTGTCCCATAAGTACTGAATTTTCATCTTTGAAATTCACTCGCAGCAAGTCCAGCAGGGGATAAAAAGGAGAAAGGTGTGAGAGTGGGGAGGGATCAGAGGCACAAAAATAAGGGTCTCAATTTGATCTTCCCAAACTTATTTTACTTGGAATCACGATAAAATCTGCTAGCTCAGGGTTAAATGTCATTGTTTACTGCACCTGCAGTGTCCTTCCTGGCAGTTCAGCTCTGCTTGTGGCTCCTGTTCACCCCCTCACAGCCCTTTCACCAAGGCCAGGAAGCTTTGAGAAAAATGCAGCAGTGGAATAGGGAGCATGGAAGGGGTTAACATGAAGCAGCTCCCTGGGCTGCTAAAAGACCAGCTTTTGTGGAAGTCTGAGGGAAGGAATGAGGATCTTTGAGCTTGACATTGTTTGGGACATGAAAAGTACAACAGGATTTCAGTTATTACCTCCATATGTAATACTTTGCATTTATTCCCAGTGTGTTTTGTTTGCTGTGTTGTTGCTTGTTGTTTAAAGATTTACCAGAGCTCATGTAAACAATCCTGTATAACCTGAACATATTTACAACACATTTCTTGTGTTCCTGAATTGTCTGAGGAGTGACTGGCATCACCACTCCTCAGACACATAACCAGACCTTTGAGGCTGATCTTTGGTTTGAGGAAGACTCTTCTTGCTTCTGCTCTTTGCCTTCTGGCTTATCTATTTCTTATTTTGTATAGTAGTTTTTCCACTCCCTGTCTGCTTCTTTTCTCCTGGAAGTCTTTGTAGAAAGGAGTTTATGCTTTCACAAGCATACCTGTGATAGCTGGTCTGACAGCAGATATCAGCTCTCCCAGGAGTACAACACAGAGGTGCTCGTGCCACCATGGCTACAACATTGCTGTTGAGTTTATTGTGTCATTCTGCTTAGTTTGACTGTGGTCATCTAAGCACTTTCAGAACATTCTTTCAAATTGGCTGCCTGGATCTGCGTTGTCTTTCTGATCCTTTCTAATTCACTTATTTAGCCCTTTGCTCATGTTTCCAGAATGAAACCCTGCAGTTGTCCTCTGCTGAAATGCTCCTCCTTGAGCCATTTCCACAAAACCACAAAGCCAGACCTACAGTGACAAGCTAGTACAGTACAGGAGCAGTTCCAGTTGCTACAGAAGTGAAATTTGGTCCTAGAGGAGGCAGAGCTGGCAAGCTTTTGGTAGTGGGGTAGATGGAATAATAGGTACAGAGGAGTTTGGAGGAGAAAAATGGAGATGAGGAGTGACAGAGTTTGCAAGGGCTGACAGAGAATGAAGAATTAACAGAGTTTGGATTTGATACAGATATGGCAAGGTGCCATGTAGAAATTGCACAGAAGAGGAATTGTATTTCCAAGGGGTGAGCAAATGCTTAACTCAGAAAGGAACAGACAGAAACTGGTTTGATAGATGTAGTTTGTTTTGTAGTCCTGAAGAACTGTGTGCAGAATTCAGTTTAAAAATGCTGCTGAGTGCCGGGTGTGCAGCACACAGCTGAGCACTTCCAGCCCTGCCCATGTAATGAGCTGCCTGAGCAGCAGATTAGCTTCTACTGTGCCAGCTGCTGTATAATAGGACTAATTCATTACCCAAAGCCAAGTAATCACTCTCAATAGCAAGATTTAGGAGGGAGCCTATGACTTGTCTCATTGCACTGCAGACTGCTGATCATCACAGTGATAACTGAGACCAAATGAACACTGGGAATAATCTCAGTCTGTTACAGAATGAAGAACAGAACTTCAGGTATTTCCAAAAAGAAATTATGTTTAAATCATAATTTTGCAATGAACTTGAATCAGCAAACCCCTGAGTTTCTCTGAGCTGCACTGCCCCCAGGTTTGGGGACTCCCTCACTCCAGCTCCCTCCTCTGCTCTTGACCAGCACCATTTACTAAGACTGAATTTGAATCTTCAATGAGGGACAAAACTTTCCCTCAGTGCTTGCCAGAAACATAATCATGGGCCAGAAACATAATTCATTTCCAGGATGGGACCGTGGCAAATTCTGCTGTGCTGGGGAGGAGATTTTTGCTGGTGCAAATCACTGTTCCCAGCACGTTGTGGTCCCTGTGGCCAGGTACCCAGTGCCCCAAGCAGATGCTGCCTGCTCATGGAACAGAGCATCTTCCAGCATGTCTCTGATATCCTCCTCGGGAATCTTGTCAGTTTGGAGGTGGCACTGTCCCATCTCGGAGGTGGGACTCTGCTGGAGTAGGAGAGGAGGTGTGCTGGACGTGTTGGAGCATCACATTGAGGACAGGAAACCCACAGAGACCACCAACTGCAAGCAGCATGTGAAAGGGGAAAGCTGAGAACTGCTGAATGCTTCAACTTTGGCTGCATTTTTTTCTCACTTAGGTCAGAGAGCTTGATCACAGATCTCCACCCAGTGATGCTCAGCAAGGTCTATATATCACAGTCTTCTAAGCTTGCACGCAGTGATTTTGGTGACACATGGAATGAAGCTGGCTGCACTGAACAAAGCAGCTTTTGGCTGGGCAAGATGTGAGAGTCTCTGGAAATGGCTCTTTTGTGATTTTAGAATCAGAAGTACACAGGAATGGCTGTAGTCCCTGTGTTAGCACTGATTAGTGCTCTGTGTGTGTGTCCCTGAGTATGCAATGGTGTTAGAGCTGCAGGGCTGAACCCTCTCCTCCCTTCTGCTGCCTCCTGCTGCAGGAGCTCCAGTGCCCTGGGCTGGGGTCAGAGCTGTGCCCTGGCAGCCTGTGAAGAGCCACTCAGAAGCCACAGCCTGTTCCCAGCCTGGAGTCAGGCCCTGGGGTGAACAAATCCCAACATTCACTTCTGTGGTAGGGAATTTGCTTTTTCTTTCGGTCCTGGAGGATCCAGTGTTTGCCTGTGGTTAGAGGAAAGTGAGCTTGAAAACCTTTTACTCCTCTTTCCCCATGGCAGGGACATGTTCTGGGGAGGCTGATGTGACTTGCACATCCCTCCCTGTGCACAGATGGGATGTTTGCTCCTCACCACCAAGAGAGAGCCTCATACAACCTTCTGCTCTTTTCTTAACTCTGAGGAGTCACATTTCAACCACCATGCACCTTCATCCTCTCGGGCACACCCCTCCTTTGGAAGAGTCAAAATCAATCAGAGCCATCAGTCCTTCACTTGAAAACAGCAATGATTGTGTGATTGTGGCTGCTGAGCTTTGCTGGTCTCAGTGGGGTCTTGGGGCTGCTCCTTTCAGCATCTCTGGGTGGTGCCTGCTTGGGGTGCACAGAAACCCCCACAAAAATGCAGCATTGGCACCATCAGACAGCTGCCACGAGGGGTTCTGCCTGCCAGGGCTGGCACCAGTCTGGTTGTAGGTCATGGTTTGTCATTGTCTCTCTGCCTGGGTGGCACACAGCTCAAAGGGCAGACACCCACCAGCTTCTTACGGTTTGAGATGCAGTGCAGCTAAAATCCTTCACAATACTTTCTCCTTGTATTTACTAACTTTAATAAATAAGGTTACAGATTGGCTTTTGATTGCCTTTACACCTAGGAGGTCTCATTTCTGCTCTCTGGAGAGCAACAATTGTCCCTCTTTATCACATAATGTATAACTACCTCAGCTGCCTTATCAGAATATTCCTAAGGAGTACAATTGAATTCCTGTTCATCACAATGTAGGATACAATTTTTTCATCTCTTTTAAGCTTTTTATTTATGATGTTGCCTTCCTTGACAACTTCCACAGTTTCTTCTTAAGGCGAGAAATTTATTTATAACTGAATAAAATAGATGCATTTATAAATTCTTCATTATCGTTCATTTTTTCCCTCTCTCTGCTAGGCTGCATCTCCAGCAGTAGTAGGGCACTATCTTCAGCAGAAGGAGTTAAATAATACCACCCCAGAAAAGAGCAGGCCAGATCTGAAAGCTATTCCTGTAACACTAATTTTGATCTCAGCCCTGTTTCCTGTCTAAAGACTTTTCTCTTTCAGTGGAGATCATGAAATATTGCATTTACTACTTTTGCTCAGAGCATGCTAAGAAAATATCCTTCAGCTCCAGAGGTTCCCTCTCTCAGGAGCCCAGCCTGAGGAACAGCAACCACAAGTTACAGCATAGTTTCAGTTCTCTATATTATTAAACAGTATTATTCTGAAGAAAATAATGCACTGAAGTGTGCTGTCATTGTGTAGCAGAGTGTGGTTAATTAGGCACTAGATTCAATACGTTTAAGCATGCAAGACAACTCCTAGAGGGAGGCCAAAACCAAGATAACCTCTCAGATTTCCCTCAAATAAAGCAGGTATTATTTTTCTTCACATGGTGAGATCCTGCAGCTTTGCAAAATTCGCCCAAAAAATTCCTTCTGTAATCCTACCAATTTTTTCCCCTTAATCCAGTCAATTCCAGGAACGTAGAATGAACAGCACAGAGCTGCTGCAGCAAGAGCAGCACTGCACTGCTGACCCCTCTGAAGCAGCAGTGAGGGTGGGGGAGGCAGACACTGCTCTGTGGGGGCTGCAGATGTGCACAGGCACATCCATCCTGCAGATCCCAGGTTTTTGGGAAGCTTTGACTGTTCCAATTCAGCTGCAGGCACAGAAAAATTTAGAGTAGTGAGAAGGATGTTGGGGCTGTGGCAGGTGAAGACATGGCAACACTGGAGAGATGAGCTGCCCTGGGTTCCCCTTCAACCCTCTCGTGCCTCCTTAACCCCATGTGCACTCAGAGCAGCCCCAGGAAGGCCCTCTTTGCTCCCTCCATGCTTTGGTGCAGCTCTCAGGGCTGGTGTTTTCCTGGGGGAGCTTCTGTGTGGCTCCCGAGCCCACCGAGCAGCAGGATCTGTTCAGAGGGGACATCGAGGGTGGGCAGAGGGGCCAGAGCCTGCTGCCAGCCAGTGCCTGCCCTGTTCCCCTGTGGCTGCAGCAGCCTGGATTCCAGGAATGCTGGATGTGTCCCCTGCTTCTCTGGGTGGGAGCTGGAGCAGCTGGAGCACACGGGTGGGAAGGTGTTACAGATGGCACCAGAGGCAGCCTCAGGCTGGTCACTTGACAGGGCCACTCCAGCAGGTTATCTCCAGCTCCTGACAGAGGAGTCCAGCCCTTCTCTACACATGATGCAGGAGATGCTGATTTCTCCAGAGGGGGTGAGTGTTGGTTTATGCCTGGCAGGAGCTCAGCAGTGGAAAACTCCTGGGATGGGGTGAGCAAGGGCTCCTCCATGCCTGATGGGGGCTGTGTGTGTTTGGTGCCCACTGGCTCATTCACAGTCTCCAGGAGAGGAGGATCAGCCAACCTCCTGTGCCAGGTGAGCAGCTCAAGGGCAGAAAGTGATAGACATGGCTGCAGTTTCTTCTTCTGTGCATGGAGTCAAGCTCCACATACTTCCTCAGGAGCTGCTGTGCGTGCTGTGAACATCCTGCTGCCCCGGGGGGCCATCAGAAGTGCCAGCACAGGGTGTCCAGGGGCATGGCAGGTTCCTCATAAGCTTCAAGGATTGTTTCTGCTGTTGTGTTCCAGCATGGGCAGGTGAGTAGCCTTGGGGCAGGAACTTCTCAGTCCTGCAGACAAGAACAAGTTCATCCTTATTTCAAAAAGACAGAACACTGATTTTTACAGCCAAAACCCCTGAGGTGAGACACTCCCAGTGCTTTTTCAGATGTCCAGGCTGGAGCAGCTGGGTTCTTTTTCTCCCTGGTGATCAGAGAGCTGTGAGCACCTGCTCAGCTGAGGTCTGCAGTCCTGAGTGGAGGCTAGAGGATGGAGCAGCTCTGCCTGTGGGTATGCTCAAACAGGCTGTGTGGCAATCCCACAAGGAACTGCACTGAGATGTAGTTTTCGTGTCTTGCCAAGCTGTTCTTCTCTTGCTAAGTCAGAGAGCAGCAGCCTGAGGGTGTTGTTATCAATCTGGAGTTTGAATTCAGCATCTGTTCTGCATCCTCCTGCTTCTTTCCCAGGCATGAGGCCAAGGTTTGGTGTCCAGGAGGTGGGACCTGCCTGAAAATGCAGGGCTGTGCTCAGCCTCCCCATTCCCTCCTCCACAAACACGGCTGTGCAGCAGAGCAGGAAGGTGCAAATACGATTTTTACAGCCCAGAAAGCAGCTCTTGGGTTTGAATTAAATTTTCCCAGATTTTTTTTCCCCCCACCTTGAATCTGTCAGAGCCCAGCACAAGTGTTCAGGCAGCTGGGTGCAGCACCACCCGTGTCACAGAGAGGTTCCCCAGCACTTCACTGGAAATCTCAGAAGGGAAGTAGCACAAACAGTGAGGTGCCCTGAGCAGGATAAATTCCTCACAGAAGGGACCCTGTAGGAGCTTGGTGCTCTGGGTAATATCCCAAAAGTGTTTCCATGACTCCTGGATTAGCTGTACCAGAGGCTGTGCTGCAATACTGCTTTTTTCCTGCTCTTCACAGGGTAGCAGCTTGTGATCTGGAAATTTATGACCATTTATTTTTATGTTAAGTATAGATTAAAAAAATGAATTCTACCTTTCTCACGAAAGCATATGACTTAAAAACCCCTTGGACTTAAAAATCCCTTCTAAAGTAGTGGAATATAATCTGTAGACCCAACAGAACTTTCTTGTTTTCCCTAGGTTTAATTTTTTTTTTGCAGACCCAGGCTTTGAAATATCTCAGCTGCAAATACTACTGTAATTCACATACAAAAGCTTGCAGATGTTCCTGTGGAGAGGGTTTAGAGGCTAGGAATTATTTCTTTATGCCTCTTTGAGGTGATGATGTCCAGGTAGTGCAGGGTGGCCAGACAGCACCTTTTCTGTGTTAGTATTACTAAAAGTTTCATTGTGAATGCCATCAGAAAGATTGTTCCATCCCCACCCCAATTCTTAACTTTCAGCTCCAAGTGTTGCTCTTTCCTAAGCAGCATTTTATTAGATTATAAGATTATTTCTGTTAGATTTTATTTTCTTTTTAATGCATGATGTCATACTTTAAATCATATTTCTATTTTCATATCAAACGTGTCCATTCCGAGCCATCTCCCAGTGGAAAGTCAGCATGGTGTAATCTTTGGGAACAGCTGCTGAGGATACACATGTGTACCTCATACTCCAGCCACAGGCTCACTCCTTTGCTTCAGAAAGGATGAATAATATCTACATCATTGCTTATCAATAGTTATTTGGTATTTTTAAAAGTAGTTCAGCCTTTACTGTGGCTTTGATACCACCTCCATCCTGACCTTTTCTTCTGCAAGTTAAATTTATTTTTCTCTCTCCTGTGAGGGATGGGAAAGTAAACTCCCCTATTTATTTTCAGCAGGTTGATGGCATATCCAAGACACTCCCCTTTCATTCATTATTCCTGCCCTGTATTAAACTACTTTTTTCTCTTTCTGTTCAGGTCATTTGTTTCTACCTCTCTGTTTTTTACTGTCTTTTGGACTAGAATTTCCATGGATTCTCAGAGAAGATTAGCAAATACTCTGAGATTTATGAGCCAGTTCTTCAAAAGTCTATCAATGTCAGGGTTCTCCAGTTATTCTTTCTCTAAGGCAGGCTGAAATCTTTGTTGCTGGTATTAACTGTGACATCCACCTGATGATGGAGGACTTTATTAATACATTACATTTTGTTGAATATCCTGAAGATGGTCATTCATGGGTAGCTCTACTCTGCTGAGCTTCCACTAGTTCTTTTACTTGGTGTTCCTCTTAATATACATTTAGAAAGTATTTCCTGTTAATGTTTTTCTGCTGATTTTATCTACTTTTGCGCCTACACTTCTGTACTTGTCATAGGAATAACTGGCAGCTTCTTTTAAATTTAAAAGCAGTCTAAAAGGTTCCTTCTTTCACATGCCTAGTAGCAAGCACAAAGGCTTCCCAGTCCCAATGACTTCTGAAGTTTCCAGATTACAATTATTCAAATTCACTGATGCAGTAGCAGGTATGCTGTAATGGACACAGGAAGAAGACAGATATTGAAATGTCCAATTCCATAAACAAGATTAACTTGCTAGGTGTAGAGCAATCAAACCAATGTATTTTCTTTATCTGCTTCAAGAGTGTGGTTTGAATCTGGAGCATGCAGCAGGTCCCAGTGTCTGCACCACATTGGAAATGCATGCTCTGGGCAGGATAGTCCCAGAGACTGAGGTGCCAGGCAATTTAAAATGGCCAGTTTATTCATCATCTTTATCCAGTGAGACAGGAGATTGACTGGGAAAAAAAGAGGGGGTGAAGGGGACCCAGGGATTCATTGTGTTCTTCTGAGGATGCTCAGTTACTGCACGGGGCAAATTAAAATCCATCAATAACTGTTTGTTTCCAGGGATTTCCGCCTGCTGGCTTTTTTGGGGGGCTATTTTCTCCTGCTGCTGCTGCTACAATTCTTAATAAACGAGCAAACAAACAAACAACAAAATAAGGCACGGGAGGAAGGGGCATTCTGACCACTTGGCACAGTCAGAGAAGGAGCCTGGGAGGATGCTGCAGGTGCAGTAATTGGTGTCAGTGGGGCTCTCCCTGCCTGCTGAGCCTGGCTGCAGTCTGTGTCCCCTCTGCCCTGCTCCCAGAGCTGCCTGTGCATCTCCTGTTTGTCTGCCTGGCTGCTTGTCTGTCCGTCTGTCTGGCCACAGCACAGGCAGGGTGAGCTACGGCTCCGTGCAGGGGCTCCTGCAGCCTCGCTCAGGCGTGCCAACTGGTCAGAATGCCCCTTCCTCCCGTGCCTTATTTTGGTTTTTTTGTTTGTTTGCTCGTTTATTAAGATTTGTAGCAGCAGCAGAAATGAAAAAATCGAGGCGGTGTGTCTGTGTGAGTGCATTGTGCTGCGGGGTTGCAGGCACAACAGTCACATTCCCCACGCCTGAGAGAGATTACAAGGGAGGGCGCAGGAATGTGCATCTGGCAGCACTTTGTATCTTGGCCATTTCACTGCTTTCTCTGCAGCTGAGCTTCCCAAAGTTTTGGTCGTGGAGGGCCATTTAATCCGGGGAACAGATTTCCTCTGCAGGGAAACACCATTCAAGAAGAATTGAGGGTGTTTGTAAGTAAAAGGTTAGTGCTTGAAAAAGAGTGAGGCAGAGATCTGCCCAACCACAGCAACAGGAGGAAGCAAATTTCATTTTAAAGTAGAGGAAAGTGTAGCTGTAATATACCAATAGATTTCTTAAGGACTGGGGCCAGGAACAGAATCTGAGCTAACTATTGCAATTTTGTTTTCATTTCATGGGTTTTTAGATAGTACTCATAATAAAACTATCAGAAATGTGGATCATTAAACATAAGGTTCTCAGGCACCTTGTCCAACATTCTTCCTAAAAGAGAAAAGATTAGTAAAAGTCTTTTTAAAAGTAGTTAAATAAATTAATGCCCTGTCCCTGGAAGTGTCCAAGGCCAGGTTGGGCAGGGTTTGGAGCAGTCTGGTCTGGTGGAAGGTGTCCCTGCCCATGGCAGTGAGTTGGAGTGGGATGAGCTTTGATGTCCCTTCCAACCTGAAGCATTCCATGATTCTATGATAAATACAGACAATTAACAGGGATTGTTTTTGGACACTCTCAGAATGTCTTTTTATTAATTTCTCATGAGAAGAATACTCTAGTTCTGGAGATCTGACAAGATGCTTATCTGTGATGCTTTTACTTGCTTTTCTAACTTACAGATACGTTACTTGCTCCAAAATGTTTCTGTAAATACATGTTTTTGGCAGATGACTGAGGTTGCTGTGCCTTAGCTCTGCTATGCATACTTGGGTGTGCAAGTGGGAGGGAGTCTCTATATTTTAAAGGAAAATCCCTTCCTTCCTGAAAGGACACTAATTATTAGTTGCTATCAAGTGATTTTATTGTGCCTGGGGAACTGAAGAACGCAGCAATAGCATGGGGCTTGTTGAAACCCCAGTGCTGTGTGAGAAATGAAGCACATGAGGGCATACCCTAGCACAGATGGGAGAGAGGATGCTGGAATTGCATTGTTTGGAATTGCATCCAGCTGCTGGAATTGCAGAGGATGCTGCAGGAAGATTTGTGGTGCAGGTAGAGAGAGCGTTCAGCCAGGCTGAGCTTCCTGCAGTGCACAGCCTGGAGGCCCCCCACTAAAACATTTGGCTTTATTCCCAGATGTTCCATTCCTCCAAGCCCAGCTGCACTCACAGGCACAAGAATTCCAGAAGGCAGCCGTGCTGCCCAGCTCTTTGTTTGCCCTCAAGCCTGCTGAGGGTGACTTTTCTACCCCCCTTTTTCATGCCATGGCCCAGGGAGAGGGGTCAGACAGCGAATTTAAGTGTGTGGGAAGTTTCTTTTTTTAACTGCTTCCAGTCACCCTTCCAGGCCAGAGCACCTGGAGCAGGCAGCATGCCCCCAGCTCCCTGGCTCCCCCTCAGGCCTCTGACCATCTAGCTGGTGTGCCAAGCTCTGCAGTCACTCAGGGAGGGATTTGTCCCCACAGCAGGTCATTTCAAACTGGAGACAAGCAGTAATGCTGCAGCTGGCTTGGTCTGGGCTTGTGACTCTCTGTGCTTCTGGGGGTGACTCTGACAGTACAAGGTTTGCTCAACAATGGCCCTGTTGTCCCTGGATGCCCAGAACAACACAGCCCTTCAGAGTACTTGGCCCTGGTGCTCTGCCTCATACCAGATGCTGGTGTCAGAGACGGAGTGGCACATCCCTCCTGAGAAGGGTGAGGCTTGTAAAAAACTTCTCTGCTCCAGGTTTCCCATAGCAGAGTCTCAGGCATCCAATTTTGGGGAGAAAATAACTTAGTAACTGAGTGGTACAGTGCTAGAAACAGCCTTGGGTAGAGACCTTGAACAAAGGAATCCCTGGGCTTTTACAGCCTTACAATCCACATACCCATTGCAGTGGTTATTTTTCTATTTATATCCAGGGTCTCTTGCTGTTCTCTGGGTCCTGCAGAGTCCCTGGGTGACCAAACACCCCCTGTTCAGCTCTGCAGGAAGGACAAGGGTCAGTGTCCTCAGTGCCCATTCCCAGCTGCCTGCCAGGGGCTGCAGCCATTCCCCCAGTCCTGGCACAACCTGCAGGTCCCACCTCAGCTCCCCCTGGGGCACTGGGGGTTCTACAGGAGGGCTCCTGCCAGCTCCCAGTCTGCTCTGGCACAGGACACACCCAGCCCAGGGCTCTTGGAGGGCTGGCATTTGCCTCACCCCCAGTCTTTCACCTTCTTCTGCCCATTCCTACCCTACCAAGCCATGGTGTGATAACTCCTGCTTAGGGAAGCCTTAGTATCCAGGAGAGCTCCTGCCAACCTGTGGCAGAGCTCTGGGTCTCCATTCCCACTGAGGGGATGGGGCTGTGACTCAAGTAGTTTATGTCAAACTCTGTTCACACCACAGCGGGCTGAGTTTACACAGCAGCATGCAGAGCTTCTGCATAGAAGCATGAAACTGTGCTCATGGCAGCTCTGGATATCTTGAGAAGTCAGTTTTGTCCCAGCTGGCCACATCCTGTTGTTTGGAGACATTGTGGTAGGGAGACAGCATGGCTTCATTTTCTGATGACAGAAAAGTAGCAGAGCAGGGCACTCGGTGTGCTGGCTCTGTCCTGGCACATGAACCATGCCTAGACCTCCAGAGCCTATACCCACTCTGCTAGTTAGCAAATGAGATTCCAAATGTTAACTCTCTGAACAGCAAGAAACGTTGGTGCTGAAAGGAAAACAGAGGGATGGAAAAGTGCTAACTTCTGTATTTCTTTTGGGGAAGAAGGAAAAAGACTACAGCTAGTTCAGAAAAACTGCTTGACTCCTGCAGGGAAACGGGCTGCTGGGAGGGTTTGCTCCATGTTCCAGGGAGGCAGCTGGTCACAGATATGCTTGGGAATGGGTAAGAGGTGTCAGCCCAGTCCTTCCTGGCATTCTTTCACTGGACTTCTAACTTCTGGGTAGTTCATGTGCTGACTTCCCACAGGGGTGTCCAAGGCCACGTGTTGATGCCAAGATCTGCCCCTTTTCTCTTCAGTACCTGTTTCTTAGAACAGGACAGACTGCAGTCATCAGTCAGGGCATGGACAGACAAATGTCATCACCAGCTGCCTATTTAACCACCCTCTTCAAACCAGGGCCCCACTCGCGATGCTCTTTCTCCACGCTGAATCTCAATCCTGCCATCTTTCTTATGCTTCCTACTTCTTCCACCTGCCCAGCTTCCCTCCTCAGCCAAAACCCACTTACTGCTATAGCCAAGCACTCCCTGGGCTGCTGCTTTGCCAGGAAGTGAGCATCATCTGTGGCAGGATCTGGAGCAGCCCTGGTGCCAGGAGTCCCACGTCACCCACCACGGGGGCCAGGCTCAGCTGCAGCTCAGGGCTGTGACTTCTCCCAGTCTGCCACATGGCTCTGTGCACCAGGCACATGTTGGGAAGGAAGGGAGAGGGCTGAGCTGCACTGGAGTTACTCAGATTTTTCACTTCTGCTTTGACAGCCCCTATTTTGAAGGGGTCAGGGTGGGATTCACAGGTCAGAGCATTTCTCTTCCCACACATTTTGGTCTCTCACACAGCACTGAGGCAGAAACCATCACCCACTCTTTCTCCCTGGGTCATGTATCCTTCAGAAACAGCTTGTTTCTCCCTCATTTATGGTACTGATGGAGAAAAATATCCTAGTCCCAGAAGGCTCATTCTCTGCTAACACAGTGCTTTTCATGTACATTACATTAAAGCAGAGCCCTGGGCACATGCCTGTGCCACAGCCAGGAGCTGGGTGGGTGAGAAGGGAGGCTTTTGGCAGCTGTGGATGTGGCTGGAGAGCAGGCAGAGCTGGGTGGGAGGCATGCACAGTGTTCCAGAGCCAAACGAGACAGAGAGGAGTGCAGAGATAAGGGAGAGTTGGCCACCCGTTCCTCCTGGTCACAGCCACCATCAGCTGGTGGGAGGGTGGCAGAGATGGCATCCGAGGCAACAGCAGCTGCACGGAGATACAGGAGTTTTTAGGAAGCAGTGAGGCAGAGGGGCATGGCACAGAGGAAACTTATTAGTACAAGGAGATTTTTAAAACTGGGAGAAATGAGAGCTGCCCAGCTCAACTGGAACGTGGGCATAGTTCAGCCCACAGCTTCCAGCTCAGCACTCTGAGATGCTCTAACTCAGCCCAGGGAGGTGACTGTCCTCTGGGGGACCAGGGCTGGTGGCACGGAGCACAGGGATGGCACAGCAGGGCTGCAGGGCCACCCAGGGAGGGTGACATGTCCCCAGCAGAACGTGCCATCATCCTTTTCAGCCCGAGGGGAAATGTGCTGGTTGTCCTGACAACCAGGACAGATCATATGACCCGTTCCACTTTCTATATATAAATCTGTTTCACACAGTGTATGTGACTCCATGGAAACCAAATGTTGAGCAAGGAAGGTTGCATTAAAAAATGAACAAAATACGGAATGACTCAAAGTACGAGGCAGAGAGAGGCTGTGGGTAGGGTCCAGGGGTTTGAGGGTGCCCCAGGCCTTCTCCTGAGGCAGGGCACAGGCTGGTACAGGCACCAGCTGCAGCCAAACACAGACCCCACTTCTTTAACTGCCCTCCTGTAGCTAAAGGGGCTCCAGGACAGCTAGAGAGGGACTTTGGACAAAGGCCTGCAGTGACAGAGAGCAGGCCTTGATGAGCTTTTAGGAAGAAATTCTTCACTCTGAGGGTGAGCAAGCCCTGCACAGATTGCCCAGAGAAGCTGTGGATGCCTCATCCCTGGCAGTGTCCAGGGCCAGGTTGGGTGAGCTTGGAGCAGCCTGGGATAGTGGAAGGTGTCCCTGCCTGTGGCAGGGAGGTGGGATGAGAAGAGCTTTGAGGTCCTTTCCAGCCCAAACCATTCCATGATTTTGTGTGACCTTTTCCAAGCTCAGTGGTCACGCAAAGTGCAGTTAGACAGATAAGCTCAGTATTGAGAGAACGAGCTGTTCCCCACAGGACAGAGGCTGTTCTGGGGCAGATTGATGCTGTGTCCTTGCATTGCTCCTTGCAGGGAGCTTCCCCTCCGTAGTTTGCCCATCTTTCTGTCACCAGTGATTCTCCAGCACTGCAGGGCAGCTGCTTGTTTGGGCACTGTGGGTCTTCAGGTGGGACTGCTCAGGTGGCAGCACCAGGTGAGTGTGCTGATCTGCCCTCCAGCCCTGTCCCACAGCCAGAGGCTCCTCTTCGTTTGCTCCAAGGCTGCATGCTCTGCTTAAACAGGATCATAACATCACAGAAGAATTTAAATTGGAAGGGACTTTTAAAGGTATCTGGTCCAGCCCCTTGTTCAGAGTTAGATCAGGTTGCTCTAGGCCTGAACTTGTGGGTTTGGGATTGTTTTTCTTTCCTTTCCCTGGGGTTGTGTGTTGGGAATTGCCCCTGGTCTGAGCTCCGCTGGAGCACTGTGCAAGCCCATACATCTTCAGGGAGCTCAGGCTTGTCAACACACAGATGTTTCCTCCCAGGATCCCTCTTTGAAGGAGAATGGGGATTTCCTGCAGTTTGAAAATGGGAAGTCATTTTCCTCTATTGAGCAAGGCAGAATTTGCCTCAGGGTCAAGTCATCGTGGATTGAGCTGATGTGTGTTACTCCCTGTTACCCCACTTTGCTACATGAAACTGTCTTTGGCTTTTTTCCCACCACTGGAACACAATCACAATGCCAAGGGCTTTTCCAAAGGAACAGAATGAGTTGGACTGCTGCTAACTTGATCAAGAAGACCACGAAAGATAAGAAAAAGAGAACAGTCAGAAGAGGTGGAGTGGGAGAGGCACTCACCAGCTCCCTGCTGGCTGTGCTGCTCTGTTTTGAGCTGGCCCAGCCAGACAGAAAGTGTCAGAGCTCTGACAGGCTGCTGCTCTTCTTCACGTGAAGCATCCAGGATGACTGGCCCAGGTGTCCTTCTCTTCAGACGTGCTTCAGACCATCAGTGTATAGCAGCACACAGATGAAACAGTATTTCCTGGTCAGGGTTGTGGTGCTGTGGGGTGGCTCTCTGGCCCACACAGGTTGTCTTCTTCTTGGTATGCCTGGCCCAGTGCCCATGGATACAGGGGAAGAAGCACAGAGAATGGTCAGGTTTGTGTTCTCTGACCTAAACAGCAAATCCTTCTGCCTCTTGTCAGTGCTGCTTTCTTGGATTAGGGGAGTTAAACCCATAGATCTGTTGTTATTCCACGTGCTTGCCTTTGCTGTCTCTCTCTCTCTCATCTCTCTTTGGTGCTGAAGAGCAGCAGTGCCCTTTCTGCATTTGCTGCTCATTTCTGTTTCCTCTCTGCTGTGCATTTATCAGGAGAATTCCATCCCTGTGTTTCTGCAGGCAGCAGACAAAAACCATCCCCTGTCTGTAGAACCAGACCTGTTGGGTGGCTGGCTCTTCAGCGTTCCCCTGCTGCACGGAATTCTGATCTGATTTCATAGGAAATCTCGTGGGAGAGAAGTGCTTGTGCTGTTGGATTTTAATGTTTTGCAAGACACTTTGATCCCTTTTCCAGGCATCCAATACAGATGGAGGAGGATTTCACTGGGGTCACACGTTCACTGCTCACATTGTTCAGGTTTCCTGTTTCCTCGAGCATGTGTTGCAGACATCCTTTCTGGGTCCAGGCTTGCCTGTCCACCACCGTGGTGACAGCAGCTGGTGACACTTCCAGCAGTGACAGTGAGGGGAGTGGCCTGAACATTTCTTAGCTCAAAGGCTCTGTGGGAGTTGGAGGGTTTAGAAAGCAGAAGGGACTGGGAGCCCACCCAGCCTGAGCTGGGGCAGGGGTGTCAGGGTCCTGGCTTTTTCTCTTTATTGGAATACAGCAGAACTTCTAGAAAGAGGCACTTAATCTTGATGGAGGAACCACAAGAAGTGCACAGCTCCCTGGTAAGCCTTGATACTTATCCTCATGATTGGCAGATTCTTTTCAAGCTGAGTTTTTCTTCAACTTCCAGTCCCTGCCTGCTGCTCTCTCTTTGCTGGTTTGCAATGCTCTCTGCTGACAGGGAACCTTCTCTCCATGCAGACATCCTCTGCTGTGATTTACTGTTCTCAGAAATTATCCTGGCAATAATTCCCCTAAAAAAGGAACAAGAAATCAAAGTAACAGTCCAGTGTTGCTGATCTAAGGAAGAGATGCATCTACACATGGGTACCTCTAAGCACTTTCCTTGTTCCATGTGGCTGGAACAGGGGTGCCCTGATGGGAACTGGGTTTGGGAGAGCTCTGAAGCCTGTCTGGCTGCTGTGCCAGATGTGGAGCTGTGCCAGATGTGGAGCTGGCCTCTTGGGACACTGTCTGCCAGTTGCCTGTGCTCCCTGTGCAGTCCCATGTCCTTGCTGTGTGCCAACAGCAGGCTTGCCTGTCATCACATGCCACAGTAACCAAAACTTCTCCCACAGAGGTGTGCAAACATGGTCCTGGTTTAACTGTGTTCATGAAAGAAGAAGGGGCTGCAGGTGGCCTGGCTGGAACAGGCTTGTGTTTGCTGAGAAAAGCAGAGCAAGAAAATCTCTCCTTTTCCTGAGATCTCCTGTTCTGGCAGAAAAGGGACGATGTGCTACCCATGATGGCCTCTCTGGCAATCTCATTTCTGATAGGATGGCTTGCTGAGTGTGCCTAAACTAGGAGGTTCTTAATCTGCTGTGCACTATAATGCCCAGGCCCTTGTGGATCCATCCCAGATCTCAGCATCCCACACTATCGATGCCAGAGCATCCTGGGCTCCTACATGAGGAGAATAGGGCTTGTAGTGCTATGGCAAAGGGGAATGGCTTTAAACTGAGAGAAAGTAGGTTGAGATTAAGACATTAAGAAATTCTTTACTGTGGGAGTGGTGGGGTCCTGGCACAGGTTGCCCAGAGAAGTTGTGGCTGCCTCTGGATCCCTGGAAGTGTCCCAGACCAGGTTGGACAGGGCTTGGAGCTTGGGATAGTGGAAGGTGTCCCTACCCGTGGCAGGGGGGATGAATGAGATGATCTTCAAGGTCCCTTCCAATCCAAGCCAGTTGGTGATTCTGTCATTCTGTGAGGGGAGGGTGGTTAGGAAACCTGTATGAAGTCAAGTTTTGTTTTTTCTTCAGTTCCTCCCCTACGGTATTTTCAGTTCCTCTTTCCCTCTAAAGCTGCTGCAGGACTCAGAGTCCAAGTGTTGTTGGGAGGGGATTGCACTAGGACCAGTTAGGGGCTCTAACACAGAAATGGTCCCAGCATTCAGTGGATCTTCCTCTGCAGTCTCCATTTGGGGGATGAGTCCTGCTTAATAGTGAGCTGAGTCAAATTCCTGCCTAAAACAAAGGGAAGAGATCCACACATACTCCATGCTGTCTTGGTTTCAGCTGAGGTACAGTTAGTTTTCTTCCTAGCAGCTGGTACATTGCTGAGTTTGGATTCAGTGTGGGAATAATGTTGATAACACCCTGATGTTTTAGTTTAGCTCAGCAATGCTAACCCTAAATGGAGGAGTCATCAGTGTCCTGTGCTGTGCCAGCAAGGGGCTGCAGAAAGAGCCAGGAGGGAGCAAAGCCAGGCCAGCTGACCCACACTGTCCAAAAGGATATTCCACACCACAGAACGTCATGCCCAGTGTCTAAACAGGGAGAGCTGGCTAGGAGGGGCAGAATGCTGCTCAGGGAAGAGCTGGGTATGGGTGTTCAATTGTACTGTGCATCACTTGTCCTTCTTGGGTTTTATTCCTCTCTCTTTTTGTTTCCTTCTGTTTCTTTGGTATTATCATCATTATCGTTATTATTATAATTATCTTTTACTTTATTTCAGTGATCAAACTGTTCTTCTCTCACAGATTTTACTTTATTTTTCTGATTCTCCTCCCTGTCCCAGGGGTGGGAGGCAGGGAGTGGGTGGCTGTGTAGTGCTGAGTTGCTGGCTGGAGTTAAACCACAATACACGCACATAAAAGCAAACTGTTTCCCCATTGTTTGCAAGAACTTCAGCATTTGGCAGTGCTGAGATTCCCTCTTGATTGTCATTGATAGAGACTGCAGTGCTCACAGCACTTCTTGATTGGCAAAATCAGAAGCAAAAGTAGAAATATTAGTAACCAAAAAACAGAATTTGCAACTGCAAAACAGCAAAACATGATGCTTGTATGCTTTTTGAAGTGATGCACATTTTGGCAGGGACTACAGCTGAAAACACTGGGTTAACTTTGCTTTTTATACTGTTTCCATCCAGCATTTGCTGGTGTTTACTGTACACCATCCTCACCTGTCTCTTGGCATAGCCTTTGTTTCAGGATGCACCCATGGCAGCATGTGAAAAATCTCTGCTTTTCCTGCAGTCCAGCAGAGAGACATGAAGCACACTGAAAATGTGACTGAAAGATGCTGGGGCAATTCAGAGCTTCCCTTAAGCAAACTGCTAATGTCTGTCCTTGCAGGGCTCTGGTGCTGGCTGTGCAAAGTGGAGGAACACCACGGGCCCCTCATTTAAACTGATCTGAGCTTAATGGTGACCTGCTTGGCACATGGAATCACTGTAGGATCAAACTGAGGAGAAGGGGTAGTGGGAATGGAGGGACTTCAGTTCCAGAAGGGAAAGAAAGTGTTGAGTACAGAAATGGTGAGCATGCAGCAAAATTGTGTGAATCTGGATCTTCTGAAACAGAACCCAGGGCTGGATTACCCCAGATTCCTCTTTATGAGGTTTTTCATGCACAGCACAAATAGTCTGGTGTATCTTTGTTATTTTCAAGGCCAGATATCTGTGAAGGGAGTATGAGGGAACCAACCTGCTGCTGTGTCCTTCCAGAGCTGGTGCACTCCCACACTGCAGAGTTTCCTTTTCTTCAGTGTGCTTTTGCAAACAGTAACAGGGATCCATTCATCCCGTGGTGGAGGAGCTGTCCCAGGATTTGTTCCAGTACTCTGTGCCATCCAGAGGAGTTTCCTGGGAGAGAGTCTGGTTTTGTGGTTCAGGTGATGGTGCCTCTGTAAAATAAATTGTGACAGCACCTCCATGATCAGTGCTTTTTTCCCCCATGGGAAGGTAAAGGAGGGCCAGGTGCCTGCCTCTCTTTCTCAGACACTTGATCATTTCATGCTTTGCATTTTTCTGCTCAACCAGAATCATTTTCTTGGACAGCTCCACGTGCTCTTGGGATATTAAATACAGAGGGGTTTATTTCTGTCCCAAAGGATGATTTCTCCAGGGCAACCTTCATCCTGTTATGGATGAAGCTAGCACAGATGAAGGGAGGAATGGACTGAAATTCTTTGTGTATACTGGAATCTGTAGAATGCCAAACCACATCATTTCCTTCCAGCTGTGTGTCTGATTAGACTTTACATTATCTAGATATTGACTTAATAAGTTGCTTTTTTTCTCTTTTCTCAGCAGAAACCACGAAAGGCAACTCCTCAGCCAGGAGAAGACACCTTGAACGGCCACCTTCCCCCTGGCTGGCAGAGCTACATGTCTCCCCAGGGTCGCAGGTACTACGTGAACACCTTCACAAATGGTAAGTGGGGGTGGCTTCCCAGTACATCTTTCACCATAGCAGCACAGATCTGTTTCAGGAAATCATCTTGCTAGTTGATTTGGATAACGAAAGTAGCTGCAGAGCCAGAGTAATTAATATGATCCTGACACTATATGAAAGAAAATACTAGAAGATGATGATACTCTGTCATCTTAATTCTGATCATCAGAAGACATCTGAAACGTTGACAAAAGACAGAGAATGTAAAGTAGAAATGCCCCGTCATAAATGTTAAAGATACAGTTTTTACCACATTCCCTATTGCCTTCACCTGGAGATATTTATGTCTATATATATACACATACATGTAAAGTAGGTTGATAGAGCATCAGATATCACTAAAGCACCGTTGGGGAAAAAAGCAACAATGACCTGGTCAGACTCAGCTTGTCCATGGAGACAAGGAAAGACAAACACATGTAATGGGACAACACAAACAAAGCTTTCAGTCTGTATTTGTGTGTTCTATTCACTGTCATGTTGGGAAGCAGACCTAACTCATGATCTTATCACCTTCTCAAGACCTGTCAAACTTGTACCACCTCCAGTTTATCTGAGACTCTGTGTTGACCTGCTCTTCTCATCATGAGCTCACAGCAGCATTGCAAAACAGGGTCTTGTGACCAGCAAATCCACATTTCTTTAGCAAAGAGAATGCCAGAGTGACATGAAGGAGAGGACAGCAGGAGCTAACCTTGTTCACAGGGAAGTTGCAGCCATCAGGAGTGACCTCTGGCATTCCTTTATTTGACAAAGGAGAGCCATGGGCACCTCATGGTCTGTTCAGGGGCTGATGTATTTTATCTCAAGAAGCTTTTGGCCCAGAACTTTGCCAAATCATTATTTTGTAGAGTTTGATGCACTCACATCTTATAGGACCCTCTCTCCAGAAGGTGCATTTCCATTTAACCCTGCCTCCATCTGCCTCCATCTCCAAGCACAGTTTTCTCTTGCTGGTGGGCAGCATCCCTGCACAGCTGGGGAAATATCAGGAGTTAGATACCCCATCCCCACTGCAATTCAAATGCAGGGGAGGAGGTGATTATCCTCAGTTCTGAGCCATCACTGGGCTGGACCCATACTCACTGGGTTGAGGCCAGGTGAAAGCAGTAAGAGGCAGAGCCTGTTTCTTTTGTGATAAGAGCTCTTGTCCCAGGGACCCTGCCTCAGAAAGGTGGGGGACTGCGACTAAATTTCTCCATAGTGTCAGGCAGTTTTGTACTTCCCTCCCAAAAGTTACAAGTAATATAACAAGGGCCAGTTGCCATATCCTGCTTGGGAGCTCAGGCCAGAAATCAAGAGATTTCTGATTCCTCTAGGAAGGGAGGATAACTTTGGCACAGGCTGACCAGGGAAGCGGGGGAATCTTTGTCCTTGCAAATCTCAGAAACTGGCTGCACAGAACTGTGGCTGATCTGTTGTTAGCAGTGATCCTGCTCAGAAAAACTGGGCTGAAGACTTCCAGAGGTCACTTCCAACCAATCTTTCTCAGGAGAATGCCCAAACCTCCTGTGGTTGTGCTCTCAACCATTACAGTGTTGTGTGGTTCCCAGAATAACAGCATGCAAGAGAGGGTAGAAGTGGGGTTTCTGTGTTCTGAGCCTTGCTTTAGGGATCACTTATTCAAGTTCTGTTTAGATGAGAATCTCTTCACCAGACTAATCCTAAGCCCAGTTAAGCACTTCCATCATTGAAAGGCTCTGGTGAGAGGAGGTGTGGGACTGTGGCTAAACATTTACCCAGCATCCAGGCAGGGTCTGGGTGTAGGGGACCTGTGTGAAGGAAGGCATTTCCCTGATGGGCAAACAGGTCCTGAAAACAACAAAGGCAGTTTGAAAGCTGAC
The DNA here is from genome assembly GCA_003676055.1 of Chloebia gouldiae. Lineage (NCBI taxonomy): Eukaryota > Metazoa > Chordata > Aves > Passeriformes > Passeridae > Chloebia > Chloebia gouldiae. Next base: position 6,972,375 of record QUSF01000033.1, on the reverse strand, counting down.
CAAAGGGAAAACAAAGCAGGGACCATAGTTAAATTGCAATAAGCTGCTGCAAAACTGTTTGCCAGCTCATTCTCAGAGCATGGTCATCAATGGTCCCTTGTGCAAGGGGGTTTGTACTGAAGGGAATCCTGCAGTGATCTGCCCGAGAATCCATTCTAGGCAGTATTTCCTGTGATGAATGGCATGTTGACATTGAGAGCACTTATTCAAAAAATAACTTTCAACTGGAGCTGGGAGGGAACACGGTGTTCTGTCCTGCACAGAACAGGCTCAGAATTCACAATCACCCTGGAATAGGAGGATGCTGTTCAGTTAAAGATACATTTAAGATCAGAAATAATTAAGTGGCAAAGACAGGCAATGGAACATTTTACAGATGAAACATTGGGGCTCTGGAGGATCTGAAGTTGAGTGAGAGCCAGCAGTGTTGTGGTAGTACAAACCAGCCAGCATTTTCCATTGTATAAATAGGAGTGTTGTCTGTGAGGCATGAAGTAAGCCTGCAACTTTACAAGGAAATTATAATGCCTCAGCTGGAATATTTTATCTTGTTTGGACTCTGTACTTCAGGAAATATGTGAGTCAGCTGGATAAAGCCCAGAAGAGAGTAGCAAAAGTGATGGAAGATGTGGAAAACATAGCCTGTGGGTAAATGCTGAGAGATTGGGGATGTCTGCCCTTAGAAAGCAAAGATGTGTGCAGGGTCATGAAAGCAGGCTTAAAGTGCATCAAATGCCATTTGGGAGAAGGCTGTTTGCAATGCCTGTCATCGCCAGAAAATTTTGATTTCAATTTCAATTTTCATCATTAGAACACATTTCAGTTGCAACCAGGACAGCTAACCCTTCCAAGTTCTGTTGGAAGTGAAGTGTGGGAGTACAGAGTTGCCTGGGAGTCTGTATCACCAGAGCAAGTAATGCAAAACCATGAAAATTCATGGTTGGCTTTCTCTGGTGTAGAGCAGGGGCAGTAGGACTTCCTGAAATCCTTGTCAGGCCTGTTTGTTTCAGTCTGTAAAGCCCATACCATGAAAAATATTTATCAAATAGAAACTAACAAATGCCTGGGACTCAATGGAAGTTGTTCTTTATTTGGTGTCTTTGTACTTCCCCAATTTTTACAATCATCACGTCTAACCAGGCTCTTGTCATTCATCAGCTGGTTTGCTTCTTCTGGTTGGCTGAGTCAAAGAATCTTAATATGAGTTCAGAGGAGCATTTCATTTGTGCTTTTCATTTGCAGCTGTGCTGAATCTTCCTGCTGTGTTTTGGGGCAGGTCCTGCCCCTCCGGGGACTGTCCTGCCCTTGAGCTCTGCAGGGAAAGGCAGGATCAGCCAGGAATGTCACCAGGCAGCAGCACAGGGTGGGCTCCACACCACAGACCTGGGATGGGTGCATGGCTGGGAGCATGGGCTGAGCCTTTGAAGAAGGTCAGCAAGCTAAAGCTGTACAAGATTTGGTGTGGAGGAGCTCTGTGCTGCTCCCCACATGAACCCTGTGTGTAGTTCTGTGCCCTCCTCCTAAAGACAGGAGGTGTTGGGTGACCTGTTCAACAGACTGTCTCTCTGACCATGCCTGCTTGTGCATCTTCTCTGACTCGGTGTAGAAGTCTGGTTTTGGGTTAAATTGTTTTATTGCTCTTAGTGCTTGAACTATTCAGAAGTGGTAACACAAGTATCCACACACATTCCTGGGGAGGGGAAGTGGGATTTTAGAGTCAAGTAAAATCTTGATTGTTCTGAGCCTTCAAAATACAGAGATGCCTCCCTTCTTGTGAGGCATTACTGTTATTGTCACCATTGTTTCCAGTGGTTAATGTCCTTCCACACTGGGATTATCTGCCTTTGTTGTACATCTTGACCCTGAGATGAGCTCAGTTGGTCAGAGCAGGGTGCTAATAATTGCCAGGGCTGTGGGTTTGATCCCCATATGGGCCCTTCACCTCAGAATCTGACTCCATAATCCTTCTGGGTCCCTTCCAACTTGGACTAGTTTGTGATTTTCTGATCTTATCTGACCGTAACAGTATTTCCACTATGTGTTGTTGTGTGGTCTAATTTTCATTGTCTTTACAGGAAAAAACACAAGGAATTGGTTCTTAACTAGAAAGAAATAGAATATATATGAGACAGTGTTCTTATGTGGAAGAAGAACGTTAGGAAAATCTGTAATGAAGGAATTGGGATGACCCTGGAACAACCAGATGTGCAGAGATGACAAACAGCACATTCCTGTCTGTCTCCTCTTGATATCCCACCAGATAAACACTTCACATTTATCATCCTTTGAAGCAGGTTCAATCCCAAAACCACTGTAAGGGCCTCTGAGCTGGATACAATCTGCACAATGAAGCCCACGAAAATTTCAGTGCACTCAGGGTTTCCTGAGCATGGCCTTGCCACAGGAAGGCTGAGTCTGCACCAGTGACATTACAGCTGGGTGCCTGGCATCTGCCTTGTGCAGCATCCAGAGACATCCCTGCTTGCCATGGCAAAGCACAAGGCAGAGTGCCCAGAATGCACAGCCACGACGTGGTTAACGAGTTACTCAGTGTCTGTAGGAGGGGTTTTCAATTGTGTGTGGGTGGTAGATTCAGCAAGAAAGTATTTCATTATGCTGAAGAAATTCTCTGATGGGCTGCAGCTGCAATACTTCTTGCATTAGTCAAACAATAGCACTCCAGCTACCTTGCCCATCACATTAAAAATGAATTATGTACTTGTAACACCAGTGTTTGTGTGGCTTATTGCCACCTTGTTTTCACAACTGAGGCCAGCTTAACGTGGCATGTTCTTATTTCCAGCCTTTTCTTGTCTTTTACCTAAGGTCCTTCCCACTTACTAAACAGCATTTTGTCTCCTAGAAAGCAGGACTTCTGCTTTCATGTTATCTTGATCTTAATTAAAGTCCTTATATTCTTATAATCACAAGCATCATTAGTGAAATGCCACCTGCAGCAGTAAGTTGTGGAGCAGTCCTGAAATGTGTAGCTGAAAGAGGTCATTTTCTTGAAAGGTCTCTGAGTTGAGGGGTTTTATTCTTGCCTCACCAGCTATGGTCAGCTCCTACTCCAACCAAACTTATGAACTCCAGCTCAAAGAGTAAGTCATCTATGGAGACACCAAAGAGATGTCAAGCATTTTTATTCCATGTTTTTTCTCATAAAGTTAAAATGTTTCAGTGACAATTCCCCTCTGATGCAGGATGCTCTAGCTAAAGGGTGGTATAGGAACCTATGGCCTAAAACCTAGAAAAACAAAGCGTGTCTCAGAAAGTGCTGGAAATAGCATTATTATCACTGCTAAGCCTGCAGTGGAGGGCTTTTGTCACATGGTGTTTGCAAAAGGAGGGGCATGGTAGATATCCCAGTAATCATTCTGAAAGATCAAGTGAGAGCTCTTGTCAGCAGCTTTTCCCCTGCTGTAGAGGTGGTGACAAGCACCTCTCCATTCAGCATGGACAGAGAGATCCAGGAGCTCCTGGATGGTGCCTGCCTCCATGGTTTGTCTTTCAAGACTGAGGTCAAAAGCTGTTTGGCAGCCTCAGTCTCCCTTTTATTGAACTGCCTGTGGGATGGAAGTGGGTTTCAGTTCTGACACCTCAATTTCTGCTGACCAAGTTCATGTGCTGCCTGCACACTTGTGTGCTTGACTCTCGTGTTTGATGCAGGTGCAGAGAGATTTGCATTGCTCAGTTCTGCCTGCTTTTTTTGTCTCTTTTTATTAGGTATAAAGAGGGAAGTAAAGGCCACATCCTGGGAGGACCATGGAGGAGTGTCAGGTCACCCTGCTGCAGTTCAGAGGTTCAGGCATGGCCTGGTGGTTTGGGCATTTCGAGCTGACACTGGTACAGGTGACCCATGCAGGAATTCAGTACTGCAGGGCTCAGTGGACCAAAATATGGGCAAAATGTGGACCAAAGATGAAGAAGCTTCTGTGTTGAATAAGTAGAGTCCACAGACTTTGGTCTGCAGGAGGTTAGGGCTGGTCTGAGTCACTTCTCTGAACTGATGCAGTGGTGAGACCTCCTTGTTCCAGTGAAACACAATCTTGTGCTAAGGGAAAATATTTTCATTGTACTCTCATCCACCCACTCCTTCTACTTCAGAAGTTCTGAAGGGTTCACACCAGTCTCAGGGCATTGTGAGTGAAGTTCCCTCCTTGCATGCCCAAGCCCCCACACTCCCTTGACTGTTCCTTTGGGCTTTTTTCTATCACACACAGTATCAAGAAATGAAGTGCTGCGAAAACGTTGCTAATTCCTCACAAATGGGGGGAGGATCTTAGCCAGAAAGGGGCATGAGGTGCGACACCCCTGAGAGTTCTCTGCTCCTGGCTGGTGAGGTGATGCTCAGAGCATGGTGATCCAGGCAGATGGGAGGTTTGGGCTGTTAAAGAAAACCTTTGGAACCTGTTTCCAAAGCAGGGCTGATTGCCCTCCCTCTGAGTCACAGGGACAACCAATCTTTACCCTTTGGGGAGCCATGGACAGGCCACAAACCTTGCTGGGAGTCTATGGAGATGCAGTGGAGAAGCTTAGAAAAGTTATGGAGGGTTTGCAAACTGTCTGCAAGATGTTTCCTGCCTGCCATTGGCAAAAGTGAATCCAAAAAGGAGGAGTTAAAACTGTGTGTGCCTGTTCTACGCTTCTGGAGATGAAACTTCCAGTTCTGCTTTTTTTCAGGACCACTTTGGGAGAAGTTTTTGAGGTTTCTTCTTGTGACATTGAGGAGTGAGATGTTCTGTTGCTGTTCTTCATTCTTGGCCTGTGCAGCCTGCACAGCTTCAGGTTATTCAGGGCAGAAACTGGGTTTGGAGCTGCTCAGCATCACAGATTTATCACAGTTAAAGCCAAAATAAACTCCCAACCTATTTATAAAGATGTGAGTTAGCACCAGTAGCTGGGTGGCAAAGGGCAGGTGCTACAGATCCTTAAGACCAGGAGAGGTTTCTGCACAGTAAGCAGACCCAGAGGTGCACTGGCTTGATCTGCCCCATTCTCATAGTTTAGATGAAACTATGGAGCACTTAGATCCAAAAATAGAACTACACATGCCACCATGCTGAGGTACTAAAATGAAAGGAATATGAGCATGTTCATGAGGGATTGTGCTGGTACATAAAGCCCTGACATTTGGCTGATGATGTATGTTCAAACTGGAAAGCAGCTCCTTTCACCTTAGAGTGCTACTGAATTTATGGAAGAGTGACCAGCAATTCATTCTTCAGTGTGATCACAAAAATTGTCTGCTTCAGGATATTCTCAGAAGCTGTGTTTCTTGACTAACACAGCATCACAGGGTGTGTAGTTCTCTGACACATCGTGTCATTTCTCATTCTGCCAAACAGAAGTGAACTTGCTTCCCCCAAACACCACAGGTTTCCACTTTTCCTCTGGTAGGAAATGTTTCACCACTTCTGTGAAAACCCTCTCTGGTTCCGTTGGGCAGTAGAGCTTGGATCTTGTAACTGTTTTTCCTTTTACTCCGTCATTTCAGTTTTAACAAGTGGTTTTCTCCTGCCTTGCTGTTCACTAACTAAATTCCACAGAACCACGGAATGGTTTGGGTTGGAAGGGACCTTGTGCCAGCTCCCTGCAGGGAACACGTTCCACTAGACCAGATGGCTCCTAGCCCTGGCCTTGGGTATGTCCCAGGGCTGCAGTACTTCTTCTTGTTCACAGCTCTCCTTCACAGTCAAGAATTGTCTGCATTTGTCTGCTGGGTCACCTCTCTCAAGGAAACTGCTGGTTATTCCTTCCCCACACTGCCTAAATGGTCTAATTAACATTGGCTGATAAGGGAGGACAGAACTTGTTGGTGTTGGTCTGCCAGTGCTAAATTGCACCCAGAGTAAGAGGCTTTAGTTTGACTGGAACAGCCTCTAGGGAAAAACTGTGTGGGATGTAAAATCTGGGCCAATGTGGAATCTATTCCTAAAAGCCATGATCACTGCTTTACCACAGGGTTACAAGCAGCATTCTGATTTTCCAAGCACCAGGATTGAAGGCTCCATGTGGTACTCCCAGACAGGACTGTGCCTTTGCTGGATCAGACAGTGCATTGTCTCTCACAAGCCTTCTCTGTGTCTCTGTAAAAAAAGTCATCCCCCACTCACTTCTAATCCCCACTCTCACTTCTAATCATGACTAAGCTGCAGAGAAATTTGTAATGTCAGTTTTACCTTGGTAAACATAGTTGCTTCCAGTAGATGGCATTCCAGCAGTGCAGTCCTGAGCCAGATTAGTTCCTGTCCCTACTTGAGCTGCCAAAATAATTCCTGCACAGAAGTGGGCTTTTTTTCCTCCTAATGCTCAAAATAAATGGAGTTAAAACACTCTTGTTCATTTCCTACCTAATTAAATATGTTTTTTCTATTTAATGAATTTTATAGCATTGGTTTTTTTTTTTTTCTTTTTCAATGTACTTAACTCCAAAGTAATTTTATTTTGGAAAATTTGTCAAGAGACTGAATGTTTTGGTTTGGATTCACAAATCTGCTAACCACTGGGCACTGCTCTTTCATGTGTGAATTTCCTGCCCTCAAGTTCTGTGTGTGGGTTCTCTGTATGGCAGAGGGGAAGAATGAGGCACTGCACAGCAGCTCCACAACAGCCAGCAGGCAAAGCAGAGAGCAGTTACAAGAAGCAGCTGGTGATTTTCACAGAATCACAGAACATTCTGAGGTGCAAGGGGCCCACAAGGATGATCAAGTCCAGCTCTTGAGTGAATGGCCCATCCAGGGCTGCAGGCAGTGCCCACGCTGGGCTGGACTTCAGTGCACCTGGAAAGGCAGTCAGTGCAGGCCAGCTGAGTGTTCCTAGGCACCTGGAAGAACCAGTGATGCAACTTCCACTCTGCTCTGTCTCCACCCATCCCAGCTGGCAGCTGTGGCAGGAAAAGATGAGGGGAGAGAGGTGCAGGGAGGTGCAGGCATCTTCCTCACAGGGTGAGAACGTGGTTCAGAGGACAGTGAGGGTCAGAGCCACTGGTTTGTGTGTAATAGTCATAACTGTGGTATGTGTGCAAAAGCCTCCATCCCCCTGACACTGGTGTTTCCCTTTTCCAGAAACGACGTGGGAGCGGCCGAGCAGCGTGCCTGGCACTCCCAAGAGCCCTGTGTCACAGAAGAGCTCTGCAGGTACTGTTTGATGCTGTGCCTGGGTCAATCTGCTTCTCTGTCATTCAGCAAAGCAAAGGAAAGTGCTGTGATAGAGGAGGAGAGAGACTTGGTGGACATACAGAATCGTGGAATGGTTCAGGTTGGAGGGGACTTTAAAGATCATTTTGTTCCACTTGCCATGGGCAGGGACACCTGCCACTATCCCAGGTTATGGAACATGCTCCAAGCCCTGTCCAGCCTGGCCTTGGACACTTCCAGGGATCCAGGGGCAGCCACAGCTGCTCTGGGCACACTGTGCCAGGGCCTCCCCACCCTCACAGATTTTCTAATCTCTGGTCTCAGTCTATCCTCCCACAGCTTAAAGCCATTGCCCCTTGTCCTGTCACTCCAACTCTTGCCTAATGTCCCTTTCTATCACTCTTGTATCCCTGTCAGACTCTAATGTCTGCCCAGACCCTTCTCTTCTTGAAGCTATGAGAGTGTAGCAGAGCAAACATGGTGGGGCTTTCCCTCCTGACACATCTGGACCATTGTTTCCCTGCCACCCCATTTTCTGTGGGTGTCTGAAGTGTCCACTCAGGAGCTGGGGTGGCTCCCTCTGGGTGCACAGAGGCAAAGAGGGGCCCAGCAAGCACTTCCTCAGTTCTGCTTTGTGACAGGGCAGGGAAATCAAAGAGCTGCAGACACACGTGGGCTGGCTGATGCTCTTCCATGCAGAACATAGGCACAGCAAAGAGTTTTAGCATGTGATGGCTACTGGGGTGACCATATAGATCATCTCTGTCTTGACTTGAGGTTGCAGGGAATCAAGTAACAATCAGATGTATAACAGTACTGAAAAGCTCTTGGGTACTGCAGAATGACAAAGCAAAGCAAAGATTACTCTAGAATAAAAAGTGTTAAATGTGAAGCCCATTGCTGCCAGCTGACTTTAAATAAAGCAGCTTAGGGGATGTTTTCCTTAGAAATTTTTGAACTGATGTCCCTCTCTATTGGCAGAACTGGGTGGGTAGTCTGTGTGAAGATTGTGTATCTTATTGTGACCAAAGGATTTATATGTAGTTGAATATCTTGTTTCAACACTACTTTGAGCAGTATTCCTTGCTCAGTATATTAAAAAAAAAGGGCAATTACAGTTCCATGCAGGAACCATAAACATCTTGCAAGGCTTGCCTTCTTGACATGAAAACTCAACTCCCTTGGACCAGTACTTTTAATGCCAGGTGCCCAGCAAGCCACTCTGTCACTCTCCTCCTCAGGTGAATGGGGGTGAAAACTACAACAAAAGGGTTGGGATAAAGGCAGTCACTCATTATGGTCATGGGCAAAACAGACTCCACTCAGGAAAATGTTTACTCTATTACCCATCAAATCACAATAGGGTAATGAGAAATACAACTAAGCCTTAAAACACTGTGATCTCTATCTGCATATTCAGTTTTGGGATTAGCTTTTACATTTGTGCAGTTTTGCACTGGCTGTCAGCAGCAAGCCTGCTAACTCTCCATCTGTTCTTACAGTGAATGGCTACTACATCTCTGGGTCCCCAGTCCACCAGCTCGACTCGGGTCACATGAGCCTCCGAAAACCCAGTGGGGACACCCAGGTAAGTTTTGGGAAAAAGCCAAGCAGCAGGATCCAAGAATAAATGGGTTTCTACTTAAGTAGTTTAGGAATCCACCCAGAGCAAGAAGTCAAGAGGTCATTTTCTTTTAGAAACTCAGATCAGACAGTTTTGCATGTAGCATAGTTAGTCTTTGTGTCCAGCTGGTAAAACAGTAAAAAAAGCCAAGATCCTTTGGATTTTTTTGTCCTATCACTCCTTTCTGAAAAATCCACCAGGCCACTTCAGTCACTATTAACAACCCTATGAATTTTCCTGCCACTCCAGCCTGAACCCTGGGTCTGTGTCCAGCACAGCTCTCTCTTTGCTCTTGCACATCCGCCCATGTCTGTATCTCATTGTATTTTCCTGCAGCTCCAGCTTTCCCTCCCAAAGACAGTATTCACAAAGAATTCATCCCAAGCTTTTTTCTCAATGACTTCATCCACTCTGGCCTGTCCTTTCACAGCCCCTCCTCAGTGCCTCACCCAGCACATCACCCCGAGTTAACCTACAGGCTGCTGACCTGTGAACAGTTGGCCTGCCCTGCTTTCGTCCAAATTTCCAATAAATATCTCTGCACTTTTGCCTGCAACACGTCATATCCCTGGGAAGTTCTTCCCCACAGGTCTTCAGATTCAGCACAGGGCCCTCTTCCAGCTCCTCCCATGAAACTCTTTGCTCCCTGCCAAAACATCACCATATGACCCCGTGACTGCCACAGCTGGTGCATCACACACAGTTGTGCTTCCCCACCCTCTGGTGTTTCCCTCAGTGGTCCCAGACCTGAGTTTTCTGTTTTCTTTCTGTATGAAAGTGGCGAGTCCTTTTGCAGTGCTAAACATCCCTGGGGAAATGTGTGTTTGATTGGTGTGCTGCTGCCCTGGCCTGCCTGGTGCTCTCAGTGCCTCTGACATTCTCTGTTTCTTGGTCTAAGTTTTGTGTTGTCTGACAACAATCCCACTTTGCCTTCACCCTCTCTCTCTTAAGTAGCTCCCTTCAGCCTTTCACCTAGTATTCCTGGTTTAGATTCATGGCATTTCTCATGATACAGTCCAGCTCTTTGGATTCCCTGTTTCTTCCACATCAAACATCTTGTACTAATTCCCTGTGCTGCTGTTTCTCTGAGCAATTTGCCCAGGCTGGAGACAGTGAGCACCTAAACTAGGTCAAAAGCATTTTAGAATTTTATGTAGTGCATTACCAGACATCCCTGTCCACACATCTTCTGTGACTCCCTCAGAGCACCCAAAAAACTTGGAGGCTGTAACTTCTTTCAAAAAGCCCCTTGTGAATCTTTGTGCCCCCCGAAAAAAAAAAATTTCTCAAGGTATCTGACTCCCATATTTTTGTAGTTGGCTTGGAACACAGATTAACTAACTTTTGCAGAATTTCCTTTGTAGCAACATTTGCCACCTTCTGTTTTTACAGTTCTGAGTCTAATCAAATTCACAGACACCTTTTTACTGAAATTTACACCTGAGGTACATGAGGAGTCATAGAATGGTTTCAGCTGGAAGAGACTCTAAAGCCCATCCAGTGCCACCCCTGCCATGTGCAGGGACACCTTTCACTATCCCAGGTTGCTCCAAGCCCCATCCAGCCTGGCCTTGGACACTTCCAGGGATCCAGGGGCAGCCACAGCTGCTCTGGGCACACTGTGCCAGGGCCTCACCAATCTCACAGAGAAGAATTGCTTCCTACTATCCCATCTATTCCCTCTGTCAGTGGGAAGCCATTCCCCCTCTTTCTATCACTCCAGGCCTTTGTCCAAAATCTCTCTCCAGCTTTCTGTAGGCTGACTTCAGGTACTGAAAGTTTCCACTGAGGTCTTCTTGGAGCCTTCTCTTCTCCAGGCTCTCTCAGCCTTTCAGTGCCTTGCAGTGCTTTGCTCAGCTGACTCAACCATCAGCCTGTCAGAAATCCCTTTCATGACTTTTCTCATTCCCTTCATCACCTCCATGGTACTTTCTTTCCACTTCTCCTTTATTACAGGTTTTTCCAAACTGAACTCCTGGCTTCATCCCTGCTTTGAACCGTCTTTGAATTAGTTCTGAATCCCTAACTGGCTGCTGGTGGCATTAATTCTCAGAACAGCTTGTGTCTATGCTCTCTTGGGAAGCTGCTTTTCCTGGGGGCTTGTGGCAGCTTTTGCAGAAGAGTCCTTACTAAGGAAAGCATCTGACCATAAACCTGTGGTTGCAAGAAGCTGTTCTGCATACCCTCAAAGTCTTTTTGGCCTGTCTCTCTCTCTCCTTGCGTGTCTTGGGCCATCCTAAGCTGCTCTGCTTTGACTGCTTCCTTGTCTGCTGCTGGCACGGGCTGTCTCCACTGTGGAGCAGCTCCTAGGCTTTGGCCAGGATGCTTTCTTGGACCTGGGCAGCAGCCACCATGCAAACAAATGCTGGCAAGATCCCTCCAGCAAGCTCAGCCACATTTCTTGGAAACAGGTCAGGGGGTGGGGGGAAAAGCCACAACTGAGAACAACACGGAGCTATGCTGTGCTGGGCACTCGGCCAGACCTTGTTTATGGCTTCCTAGAGAGCAGTTAAATGCTGCCCGTTCAAGTTGTCACAACTGCCACCAAGGGGACAGCAGAACAGCCGTGGAACTGCACGTGTGTGGTGCTGGCACCTCGCTGCTGCTGCGTGTAGAGTCCCAGGACGAGCACCGAGTGCTCGAGCAGTGGGATTTGGGGTGGGATTCCCAAATGATGCCAGGAACGATTCACGTGCTGCAGAGCAGTCACAGCATCTGAGTCCCACCAGGGACCTGCGATAGGGACAGAGGGCACTGCCCCCCTTGGGGGGACTCTGGGGCACATTTGTGCCCCTGTCCCTAGGGGGATATGATGCCACCATTCCACAGAAAAGTAGGAACTGCCTGATAGCAGGACACTGCCACCATCGCTGTCCCCAGCAGTGGATGTCACCGTCCCCGTTCTCGTACTCAGCAGAGCAAAGTGCCACCGCACGGGACACCCAGACTCCTGTCCCGGTCCTTAGGGGGGTGTGACACCACGGTCCCACGGCGTGGCAGGGCACTCCACGGTCCCACGGCGCAGCCAGCCCCGGCGCCGCGCTCGGTGCGGCGGAGGCGAGAGAGGCGGAGCGGCGAGCCGGGGCGTCCCGCAGCTCCCCTCCCTCCATCCCTGCCTCCCGAGCCGAGCCGAGCCGTGCCATGGGACCCGCCTCTCCCCGCCCCGCGCAGCCATGCTGGGCTCCGAGAGCGGCCGCGATGATGCGCTCCGCTTCCCTCCGCAGAGCCCGGGCTCCCCGGCGGCGCCGCGGCGGCAGAGCAAGGAGAGCAGCCTGACGGTGAGAGCGGGGCCCCGGGGCTGGGCACCGCGGGGAGACCGGGACTGGCACCGCGGGGAGACCGGGGCTGGGCACCGCGGGGAGACCGGGGCTGGCACCGCGGGGAGACCGGGGCTG
>QUSF01000033.1:6922632-6960207 GCA_003676055.1 Chloebia gouldiae | reverse complement strand
GGCTGGCACCGCGGGGAGACCGGGGCTGGCACCGCGGGGAGACCGGGCACCGGGGCTGGGGATTCCCGGGGATTCCAGGGCTGGGGACCGCGGGGGTCCGGGGCATCGGAGCTGGGGACCGCGAGGATTCTGTGATGGGCACAGGGACTGGGGGACCGCGGGGATTCCGTGCTGGGCATCGGGGCTGGGGAACCGCGGGGATTCCGTGTTAAGCACCAGGCAATGGAGCTGGGGAACCGCTGGGATTCCGTGCCGGGCACCGGAGCTGGGGAACCGCTGGGATTCCGTGCTGGGCATTGGTGCTGGGGAACCGCGGGGATTCCGTGTTAAGCACCAGGCAATGGAGCTGGGGAACCGCGGGGATTCCGTGCTGGGCACCCCGTGCCGGAGCATCCTGCCCCCGCGGATGTTCAAACGCCGCTAAACCCGCGGAGGGTTTGGGATCTCTCAGTTTTCCGTGGAATAATGGTGGTTCCAGAGGGAGCAAGAGGGAACGCGGTGCCTTAAGAGGTGAACCAGGTGTCCTGAAAAAACTCCCTCATGTGATCATCCCCCTCCACAACAGCGTCGGTACTGGGAGAAGTAATGAAGAGTTAGAGGAAGACAGAGCAGGATCTTTTTTTTTTTTTTCTCAATCTGTATTTGAGGTGTCAAGAAGGTGTCTTGTGCCAGAGTGTCCAAGTAAAGATTTCTGGTGGAAAGTATAGGCAGAGGTTTTATATTTCAGTGTGAAGTTAATCTTACATTTTCTTTTAGTCTTTATCATTAAGTATAACTGTCTCAATGATGAGACTTTTTACAAGAACATGTGGTGACAGGACAGGGAACTGGTTTAAAATTGAAAGCAAGAGATTTAGATTTGCTAATAGTAAGAAATTGTTCCCTGTGAGGGTGGGGAGGCCCTGGTACAGACTGTCCAGAGAAGCTGTGGCTGCCCCTGGATCCCTGGAATTGTCCAAGGCCAGGCTGGACAGGGCTTGGAGTAATTTGAGATAGTGGAAGATGTCCCTGCCCATGGCAGGGGGATGGAACAAGATGGGCTTTAATGTTCCTTCCAAGCTAAGCCATCCTATGATTCTGTGTTATGAATGGAAATGTTCTCAGTTGTATGATCTATCTCAGTTTACAGACATTAATAACTTTTGTGTGCTTGGTGACCTCATCTGGAACACAATTAGCACTTATGGGCTCTTCAGTGCAGGAGGGGGTGATTAAAACCAGAAAGGACATCAAAATAGCTGAATGAAAGTGGCTAGTGATACGAAGTTTTATTTAAATGGAAATCAGAAGAAATGAACAGATGAATTAATTTTCAGCAATAAAGGAGAGGTAATTCTTGCAGCTGCAAGTATTGGCAGGGTATCAAGTCCCTCAGAACAAAAGGAATAATTTAATATTATACATCCTTGTTATTGTTACTATGAGGAGGAAATTGTTGTCTGCATTGTCACGTGCAGCCTGCAGATTTATTCATTAGAGAGCTGGATTGCTGGTGGCTGAGACCAGGGTTCAAAGAAGCACACAGAAGTGCCTCTGACTGAGATGTGAATCAGCCACTGCCATGCAGGTGCAGTGTTCTAGGGCAGGAGGGCGAAATCTTCCAGAGTTTTTGGAAAAAAACCATTTCAATCAGTGATTTTAGTTATAAAAATTGGTTGTTACCAACGTTAGTACTGGTAATTGGTTTATTGAGAGGGTGGTGTTCTTTGAAGCCAGTATAAATCTGTATATTCAGACATTTTTGCAGACGTTTGGGAGAATCAGCTGTTCCAGGGCTGCGTGGCTGGGACAGAAGACACGTCCCAGCCCTTGAATGCAGCCCCTGCCTGCTCAGACTGGGGGATTGAGGTAAATCATGGGCTGAACATCATGTCCAGAGGGGGCTGACATGGTCCCGCAGGGTGGGCTGAGCACAAGAGTGCAGGAGTTCTTGTTTCCCTGCAATCCCTGCTGCTGACAGGGCCGAGGGCCCAGGCTGTTCTCTCAGGATGCTTTTCCATATTTGCTGGCCCATGTGCCATCAGGTAACATCTGCAAAGCAAACTGTGTGTTATGTCAGGGTCACTGGGTGTGCGTTTCTCCAGCAGAAGCTCAAAGCTTTCAAGTAGGATGAATCAGATAGACAAAAATAAGCTAATTTTAACAGCTGTTTGCTCCAAGCCATTGCCTCCATCAAGGCAGCATTGTGAAAAATAAATCTCATAAGGAGTGTAAACTGTAAAACAGTGTGTTTTCACCATCTCCTAGGAGGATCTGTGTGCTCAGTGCCACTCAAGCTGACGTGGAGATGTTCTGGCTAGCAGAGCTGCAGGGCATGTGCTTAGCTTGCTGTCAGATGCTTCTCCTTGGTCTGTAGCTGTGCTCAGGCAGAACCTCTTCTTGCAGGAGGAATTCTGTGATTTACTTCAAGGCTTTTGGTGCAGGAAACCTCCCTTTAAACCGAAATCCTGTGGCACACAAGCTGCAGACATCAGGTGATGTCCAGCCAAGCTGTTGCTGCGTCATCGCCTTCAGCAGAGGAGTGGGAGCATCTTCCTCAGGATGCATCTGCCTCCTCTGCATCCAAGTGGCATTTAGTAGCACAGCTTCTGGAAACCCTGAAGGAAGGTGGAGCTGGAGTATTTCCCATCTGTGTGCAACCAACAAGAATAATCTGGTGTTTTCTCTTTGGTCACTGAATGTTACTCTCATGGTTTTCCATCTTCTTTGGAAGAGAAACTCCAGCTAGGTATGTCAGAGGCTGTTATGAAACTGCAGGTGTGTGGTCTTTGCTGGTTTTACAATTAATTTCAGGGTGAACTTGCTGTTTTAAGGTTGGATGATTGCTGGCTGATTCCTGAAGCCTCTGGTCATGAGCTGTCTGTGGATGCTGGAGATATTTACAATAGGTGAGGGAGTGTTAAATGAAGATTGTACAGGGGGAACAGAAGAACAGAGCTGTGTCTTACTGGGAAGAGCAGGAAAGCTGCCTGATGATAAGGCATTTCTGAGTGTGGGTTTCTTTCTTAAAAATTCTCTTGTTAGGATAGTGCAGAAAGATGCTGGTGGTTGGATTGTATGTGCTGGACACGTCAGTGAACACGTGCTGCAGATGGGAAGATGGGCAGCCTGTGCACAGGAACTTGGGGTTTCCTGCTGCTGGGCTCTGTGTCTGTAAGTGTGACACACACGGGGTTGTGATGAGCACAGCATGAGGCTGCATGTTCAGCACAGTTCCCCCCTCTGCCTGGGGCTGACTGTGGCAGATGCTGTCAGAAAAGCCCTGGTTGGGCAGAGGCCTGAATAGTCTCTGAACCTTTCTACAGACAGACCAAGTAAAGAGGGCTCCTCACACTTCTGGCAGAATATTTCCTTTGGAATTGGAAAGAATCAATGGATTTGTTAACAGTGAAGACTTGAATTGTGAGTTCTTCCCTTCTATGGTACCATAGCTGCAGCATCACCTGACCAGAGCTAAAACCCAGGGCAAACTCATGGTGTTGGAAATGCCCTGCCTGGGCATTTCTGGGCTTCCCTCTTTGGGGAGAATTCTGAGCTCTTCTGAGATCTTCTCCAGCCTTTGCATTTGGCTTTTTTTACCCAAATAGTTCCATTTGCCATATGAACTCAGTGTTGGATGTTGTACTTTCTGGGTCTCAGCTGAAATTGTAAAGATACTGAAGTGAGGCAGTCTGGCACATCTATTCTGTGCTTAAGATGCTGAGAATGTGTAGAAATCAAAAAAAACAATGTGCATTTTTACGTTGAAGAGATAAGCAAAAATGTTGCCCTGCTTCAGTCACTTGAGTGTGGCGCAGTAAGTTCTGCTCTCTGCTCATTTATTTATGTTGTGCCTGATGTAATAAACATGTAGTTAATTATCTAAGCTTTGATCAAATTATTCTTGTTTCATTCGTGTTGCTTGGCAATGTCTCATTTACTCGTGAGTTACTTCAAAGCCTGTAGAGACTCTGAAATCCAGGAGATTAATGTGCATGTCCAACCCAACAAAGTTTGTTTTTCCTCTGCAAATCCTGTGCATTCATCTGGCTCTTGGGTCTGTTCCTCTTCTGTCACCCTTTTGTGTCTCAGACATAATTAAGAGTCACCTCCAAAGCAAACAGCTCATTTTGTCATTATTGCCAATGTACTCGTGGGAAATAGGAGCTGGAATATTCAGCTGTTAAAAGTATAATTGCATTTGCTCATGATCAGTACACAGGCAAAAGTATTTTAATCCACTGAGTCCGGCACACAGCTTGTCAAGAGAAATGCATCAATTTGTGCTGTGTGTGTCCTCCACCAAGCTTTGTTTGTCACCATGTTTTTCCTTCTCTGACTCTCAACCTTCTGTCCTCTTTCATCCAGTGGCTCCCAGACAGGTTTTCTGGTGCCACTCGTAGCCAGTGACAGCTGGAAAGACAAGCTGCTGTCCTCTGGCAGGTTTGCTTAGCTCTTCCTTGGGGTTTTGCCTTGCTAGTGCCTTGTTATTAATTCTGCTTTGTTTCAAACTGACAATAGCCATTATTTTGACAAAGAGGCTGCATAAGAACTTAATATCATGGTGGGGCTGATTATCACCTCAGCTGTCCCAGTGGAGCTTGTGGGAATGCAATGCAGGTCATCACACCTTGCTTTCTCTTCCTGTTCTGTGATTCCATCATTATCTGAGAGGTGTGTTTTAATTAGTTTTGTTTCTTCCTGGCAATTACAGCTGTAATAGTCACCTTCTGCAAGCTTTTGTTAGGCCTTGCTGGCAAGTCAGCATTATTAAAATATCCACACTGGCACAGGTCTGGATTTGGAGCTTGCATGGAGCCTAGACAGCACTCAGGGATGTGAGCAAAGTGTGGTCTCTCAAAATTAGTGAGGGCAGTGCTCCTTTGCGTGGAGGGAGTGTCATTGTCCAGGGGACTGAAGGAGCTGTTCAGAGCTGTCAGACATGGGGACATCATCACGAGATCCTTTGGCTGTCCTTAGCATCACTCAGCTCAGCAGTGGGACCAGGCTGGTGAAGCAGAGTGAGGGTTTTTGTTTCTGGTTTTTTTTTGGTTTTTTGGGGTTTTTTTTTTTGGGGGGTTTTTTTTTTTTCAGCTCTCTTTGCTTTTAGAAGGAAAAAAGGAGCATTTCAGAGGGGGGAATGCCACGGCATCATGCCACGGCTGCTCAGTGCCAGCCTGGTGTTCCCCTCCTGCTGGGAAATCCTGAGAGGTTTTTAGAAATGCTAGGAAATACCAATCCAAGAGCTCTTGTTTAAGTATAAGAAATCTGGGGTAATGAAAGGAAAGAAAGATCACAGGATTACCTATGTAGTCATATGGAATTTTTAGCAGTATTTCTAGAGTTTAGAACATTTTCATGCCCCCTGGTGGGACTTAGTGTAAAATGATGTAAGCTCTGTATACCATAATACTTTGTTTTTGTTTTTAAGATTGTAAAAGCTTCTGCATTTTTGATTTTTTAATTCTGGCACCAATTCCCTTTTAAAAGTGAGACCCAAATGGCCTCATGACTTTTTCCAGAAATTCAGCATCGTTTCCATACAATTCAGTCTTTGGAGAAGTAAAGAATATTTCAACTTATTCCTGAAACTTTGAGAAACACTTGAATTAACCCTGCTTTCATCACCTGCTGATGTGCACGCTGAGTGTTCCTGCTGCATTCCTGGAGTTCTGTGCACTGCAGTGAGACACTGTCACCAGTCCAGCCTTGGCATTTCCAGTGACTCTGTGCTTATTGCTTCAGGACATTGAGACTCACTGTCACATCTCTAATCAGCAGCTTCCAGCTGACACAGATTTAGTTTCTGTGGAGCAGGCACTGCCTTTAGCAGGGAGTGGGAATTTCCCATGCTTTTTCTCTTTGCAGTTTTTTAAGCTGCAGGATACAATTCCTGTGCCCCTCACTGCAGCTCACCTCCCTGTCCTGGTGTGCAGTGCCACGATGCAGTGATCCAGCTCAAGATATTCTGTGTTTCTGTGATTCTGTGATGCCCAGAGCTCTGCTAGAGGCTGCAGAGCACACCTGGGAGGTGCAGTTGGTCAGAGCATGGCCACCCTGCTCTGAAGGGAGCTGATGTTCTGGAGATCCTGCTGCATGGGGAACCCAAAGGAACAGAGAAGGTGTTTGCAGTGCTGTCTCTGCTTGTGACCCTGTGGCCAGTGGAGGCTGGCTCTGGTTGGAGGTGCTGCCTCTGCCTGGACATTCTGCCTCTGGCTGGAGGCTGGCACTGTCTGGAGATGTTGGCTCTGACTGGAGATGCTGGCTCTGGTTGGAGGGGCTGGCTCGGACGGGACATTCTTGCTCTAGCTGGAGAGGCTGGCTCCTGGTTCTGGGTCACCAGAGCGTGGCCACTGCCTGCAGAACCCAAATCTCTGCCCTGCAGGTCAGTTTGGAGCCTGGTGGGAGCTGGGAAGAGAGAGACGTGGTTTAGGATCTGGTTGAGGTGACAGCCAAAGACAGCACAGGTCCTCAGCCTGCTTTGGGATGGGCTTGGCAAGCTCTGGGCAGGGTGATTTATGTGGAGCAAGCTCTTGCACTGTTACAGGACAGGTGCTGAGCCTCCAGCCTGGGCAGAGGCAGCAGAGCCAGTGTGGGTTTGTAGCAGCAGCTTGTATCAACTAAAGGTTTTGCCTGCTGTGCTCTGGCATGGTGGGTTTGTGCTGTGTCAGCAGCCACATCCTTTCTGATCCTCTCTGGATAGCCCAGAGGCAGATTCACTGTGTGCCTTTGGGTCTGCCTGTGCAGCTGTGCTAGCCCTACCCACAGATTTGTGTGTGGGTTTCCTGTGGGAGTTAACTGATCCAAAACAAACCCCATCCCCATGCAGTTACATCTGTGACACCCCATCCCCGTGTCTCTTGATCCCTTGATTAATTAAAAGTGCCTTTTGTGTTCCCATGACCCTGAGAGGGGCTGATTTTGGGGTACCTGCCCAGCAGGGATTTGGGGTGAGCCTTACAAACTGGCTGTGAGCTCTGACTCTTGCTGGTGCTTCCCCTGCAAGGCTCAGCTGTGTGCAGGGCTGTTCTGCAGTAGCTGTGGTGCTCATTGCCTTTGCTGTGCTGTTACCAGGCTGCAGTGTTCCACTGGGATAACTTAATGAGCACTTGGACTTTTTGATGCTGTTGTTTAATGACCGTGTGATGAGCCCTGTCTGACAGATCGCTGTGAACACTGAAGGTTCACTGACTCCAGAGAGCCCCTGCTCCTCCCTGCAGAGCATCACTTCCATCTGAAAAGGTCCTAGAGATAGATTGAAGGGCTGTGCACTGAAAAAATAATTCCTTTTTTTGTCATCCTGTGGGAGACTGGCACAGCCAAGGGTGTTTTGCACCGACAGTGCCTGCAGTGCTCTCTGGTGCTCACTGTGTGCTCAGGGTGTTTCACATCAGGTTTCTCACCACAGTTTTCAGGGATCTGGGAGAACTCCTTGCGTGGTGCTTTCCAAATCCAGTAGGTTTTCCTCTACATGTGAAATGGGTAGTTTATTTCCCTCTGAGCCAACACTCCTGCCTGCAGAGAATAGCATTCTGGGAATACTTAGCTGCTGTTTCCATGCAACAGCCAGTTTTTCTTCCCTGGCATGCATTCACTGCGGATTTTCTGATGGATATAACTTTTTATTTACGTATTTCTCATTAACAGCTAAATTTTATTACTGTCTAACTCTCCTTTTTTTTTGTTGTTTTTTTTTTTTAACAGATCAACTGTGTGACTTTCCCCCACCCTGACGTAATGCCAGAGCAGCAGTTGCTGAAACCTTCAGAGTGGAGCTACTGTGATTATTTCTGGGTAAGTGGGCAGCCAGCCACATGCCACATGCAGCTCCAGAGCTTCCAAGAATGTGGAATAAACAGCTTGATTTGTGGTACGAGGTAAAGGAGAATTTGGGCTGAGATACAAAGTGTTCAGGGAGTACCACAGAGACTGGGGATGCCAGTGAGGATCTCCTGGAAACATCTGACCAGTCTGAGATGTGGCTGATGATCAGAGAAAGAAAGGCAAGGGCAGTTCTCAGGAGATGGATTTGCTCAGGAATTAGGGAGGATGGAGGATAAGCCATGTATCTCAAAATACCAGAGGTAAAAGGGCAGTGCAGGAGGAAGGGAATAGAATCACAGAATCCCAGACTGGTTTTGGTTGGAAATGACTTTAAAGCCCACTCTGTCCCAACCCTTGTCATGGGCAGGGACACCTCCCACTGTCCCAGGTTGCTCCAAGCCCCATCCAACCTGGCCTTGGGCACTTCCAGGGATCCAGGGGCAGCCACAGCTGCTCTGGGCACCTGTGCCAGCCCCTCCCCACCCTCCCAGGGAACAATTCCTATTTCCCAATATCCCATCCAACCCTTTGGCCCCTACAGCATCCTTTGAGGCTAAAGATAATTGTAAAGCTTCCCTTTTTAAATTAAAAAAACTCAAAACCGAGTAGGAGTAGCAGGAGAGTGTTGGGCTATTTCTTTGAGGGAGTCTGGGGTGCTGTAGCCACCAGCTGCTCTCAGGGGAGGGTTCCTCAGGCACCACATCTCTGTGGGTTTGGCCTCCAAACTTGTTGCTGAACTTCCTTTTATTTCTTTCAGGCAGATAAGAAGGACTCACAAGGGAACAACACAGTGTCAGGATTTGAAATTCTTCTTCAAAAGCAACTTAAAGGGAAACAAATGCAGAAAGAAATGGCAGAGTTTGTTCGAGAAAGGTAACTAGCACTTGGTTATCAAATTCAATCTTTATTGCAATTGTTTTTTCCCAGTTTAGATATTCCTTAAATATATTAAAGCTTGAACTGCATAAAAGATAAGCTACAAGTTCTTAATGAACATTTCATATTTCTGTAGCCTTTGAGATCAGGTAGTCCACGAGGCAGTTACACTGTGACCAGAGGCAGAAGAAAACCACCAGCAACATTAAAAATACAATTGAGAAATAGGAATGCTTAGGGAGAGGATGGGAAGGCAAACAGAATTATGATATCAAGGGAAAAGAGGGGGAAGCTGCTTCAAAGGAAGTAATATATAATGAAATTTGACAGAAATAAAAGCAGGATGCATTCAAGAGGAAAGGAAAGTTGGTGTGAAATTAGAGAGAGCAAGGAGAGCAGCTCTGACACTGTGGGGAGGCGTGTCTGTCCTCAGCAGAGGAAGAAGAAGGCATGCTGGAGAGGAAAGAAAAGATCCACTGTGTGCTGGAAACAAAAAAAGATTGGGAATTGAGTGTGAAGAGGGTCTGGATGAGAGTTGCAGACAGATTATTACATTTTTCATCTGTTTGTAACAAAGGATCAGGATTGTTCTGTGTGGAAAAGGAGGAGGGTGGTGTAGAACATTGGAGGGATTATTCATGGAAACAGAGCTCAGGCCATCAGGGGAACCTCTGTTCCCACTAAGAGGGCTGAAATACTGATAAGGTTTTCTTGATGACCATCAGGTGCCTTGGGGAACACAAGACCACATTTAACTGGGAATTTTCATGTCCAGAAAAATTCTCTTTGTACAATCAGCCTGCTGAAGGTGAGATTCAGGCAGCTGTTAAAAACAGCCCTTCAATATGAAGCTGGTATAAGACATGGCAACCAGATTTCTTCATCAAATAGCCAACAAGAGGGAAGCTAACTGAAATTTGGTTTATCAAGTTGATGCTTTTCCAGGAGCTTCTTGTATGTATGACCTCGGACTGAGCAAATACACGTTCATTCAGTTCTTGTTGACAGAGGTGGGGTAATGAAAGTCAAATAGTCACAGACTTGGACTTTTAGGAAGACAGACCTCAAGATAGGGAGTAAAGTAATTAATAAATATACTGAGCTGAAAAATCCAGGGTGTTGGTGTGAAAGAAGATATTACTTCAAATCAAAAGTGAGAATAAGGTCCAGAATTTGCATTCAGGAAAGCCAAAACCATCTGCACACTGCCCTGACAAGCACCAGGTATAAGTAGTGTTTCCATCAGCAAAGTGTTTCCATTATTCACTTTTTAATTAAGCAGTGCTATGTTTAGAAAATTTAAGTTAAATAGCAGATTGTTTAGCTTCTGCCGTGTTCAGCAGATCCATACATGCACCTTTCATTGTTTGTCTGCAGCAATTTGTGGAAGACTTCTGCAGTTCTGCACTACAGGAGAAGTAATTATGTCTGATAATTTCATTGTTCCCTCCTCATCTGGAGGAGCAGTGTAAAAAGGCTCAGAGTCTTCCCTCAGTGGCAGTTGTGGAGCTGTCTGTCAGATATCCTCTACCACCTTTTCTCCCTTTTCCCCCTGTTGTCTTCATCTATTTAGTTTGTTCTTGCATGGCAGTCACATCACATCATCTTTGCCTCCCTTTGCAGCTCTCTAGTTTTTCTTCAACCACCATAATATGTCAGGAGTGACATTATTTGAGTGTGGGCACACAAAGTACTTAAAAAAAAAAGTAAAAGGGAACAGGAAATAAACATCCAAAGATCAGCTATAACTAGTAAAGTCAGTATGGGTCAAAATGCACTTAAAATCTGTAATGCTTCTGACTATATAGGGAGTGAAATCCTGAAAGTTCTCAAACAAATGAGTGGAAACAAGAGCTTGTAGCTTTTTTTTTTTTTTTTTTTTTGTTAGGAAGGTGGAATTACTGCCAAACGGCCACGTGGATGTCTGAAAATGGACTCAGGAGTTGTGGCATGTTTGTGTTTCACAGTCACCACAATCCAGAGTTGGCAGTGCTGTTTATATTAGACAGGGTCAAGAGGCAGATTTTTTCCCCTCTTTGAGGTTTATCTTGGTTTTTAGCCCCTTTTGGCTATAGATGGTGACAGGAAGCCAGGCTGGGGTAGAATAATTTCTTTCTTATATTTGAAGTTCTTCACTATAGACATTTCACCATTTTATTTTTATCTTTTATTGATGTTCCTCCTTGCCAGGCAGCCTGCCCTTTCAGCAGTGCCATCCATTTGCAGTACAAGTAACACTTCAAATCCCTGAAAAAATCCTGGAGCCTAGGCCAGGGCTGGAGCCAGTGAGCAGCTCTTCCATCAAAGCCAGTGGCTTTGCTTGCCTGGTGCATTTAGGACAGGCACTGGTGGCACCAGACACAGGGTGTCTTGTGTGTGCTTGTGAAATCAGGAGAATCACAGAATGGTTTGGCTTGGAAAGGACCTTAAAGCTCATCCAGTTTCACCCTTCTCAGTGCCATGGTAGGAACACCTTCCACTAGAACAGATTGATCCAAGCCCTGTCTGACTTGGCCTTGGACACTTCAGGGATCCAGGGGCAGCCACAGCATCTCTGGACACTCTGTGCCAGGGCCTCTCCACCCTTGTAGGCAAGGATTTCTTCCTAATATCTCATGCAAACCTACTCTCCTCCCTTCTGAAGGCATGGGGAAGAACTTGTCAGGATTTTAAATTCAATATTTTCACAGCAGACCTTTTTGATGGAAGATGGTCAGCTACTCCTCTGTTCATGAGACAAAGCACTGAGACACAGGTTCTGTGAAGGTCTGCTGCTCAGAGGAGCATCCACAGAAAATCAGTCAAAGGCATCCTAAAGACAAAATTCAACAGGAATGAAGTTCATGATGAAGGCTGTGGATTACAATTTTGGCTGGGAACTGAGCCCAAAGCAGTGAGCCCTGGTTCTGGGGAGAGACATTTGCACCTTCATTACTTTTGATGTGCTCTCTCTTTCCAGTCCACAGAAATTGTCACTTCTGAGACAAGATCAGTCTCATCCTGAAGCAGGTCTTTAAAGTACCTTAGGTGAAATGTGTCTGGATAAAACCCTTTTCATAGTGAGGTCCTGACACAGTGGAGCCTTTGATGCCTGTGTTTGTTGGTCTTGTAGAGCAGGCGTGGGGAGCTGGCTGGTTTTGTCCTCGTGGCTCTGGGTAGGGTCTGTAGGACTGTGTCACACCAAGCTGGCTATCCCCTTGGACCTCAGGCAGCTGCATCCCAATCAGCTGGATGGAGCATCCCAATCAATGGCTTTGCTGTGGAGCTGTCAGCTCTGGCACCCAGACCTGCTCCTTCCCTGAGCTCCTGTGAGCATAACAGCAGCGTGGCACTTCCCCTCCCACACATCCACCAGGATATTTTCAGCAGCCCAGAGCATCAGATCCCTCTCAGCTATCTCAGGGGACCCCTTTCAGCTCTGATGTGCCCCACAAAAGTGCATTTGCTAAATTATATCTTGCAAATGGGCCTGCAAGGAATGCCCCACCTGACAAACACCTCAGAGCAGGTTTTGCCCCTGCTTGTGCATAGTTGACACAGAATCAGGTGTTTTTCTACCTGGGGGTCACACTGCTCTGTCAGAAATGTTCTGTCAGGTGAGCTGGGTTGCAAACCAGTGACCAGACAGTTGTTTGCTGTGCCTGGGAGCATGTGCACCTCGCAGTTGTTTCACTGGGGGCCAGAAGATGGTGTCAGGCAGGATGCCCATCACCTCTGCACCAGCAGCTGCTCATTGCTCCCTGCTGGGCTGTCAGCACAGACCTTGTCCCTCACTCCACAGCTCCTTCTCCTCCCTGCAGTCATTCCCACACAGAGGGAAAGGTGCCAACACCTTTCCTCTGCTCCCTTGCCACTGGCAAGTTCAGCTCCTGTTCTGGTGCCTCCAAGTGGGTGAAGAGCAGGGCAGGGCAGTGAGTGGGAGGAAGGGGTTGCACCAACCGTGTGCAAGCTCCTGCCACATCTTTGCCACGCTCTGCCACCCATAACAGAGAGCAGGAAACCTTTGGTGTCCCTGAGATGGGGGCACTTCAGCCCCCCAAACCTCACTTGGGTTTTCCCTGGGTCGCCGCGCTCCTTCATTTTTGCCCCAAGGATGTGCAGCCTCACATTTCACAGCAGACTGAACCACGTGCTTCTGGTTTTGCAGACAGCCCGTGTTGCACAGCAGAAACACTCTGTCCTTGTTACTTGCTCTCCAGAACTGTAGCTTCTGCAGCTAATTTTGTCTCACATGCCGTCCTGCATATAGCCCTGCTCTTGCCTCTGCATTTTTAGCATATGGGGGGGAGAAGACGGCTCATCAAACCGGTGCTGCCAAGCCCTGGAGACTGAAAGGAAAATTCCTGTGGCAAAATCTGTTAAAATGCAGAGAATTTCTTCAAATTATGTGTGTGGGTTTCTGCCTTAAAGCTTACTTGCTGCTGTCTTTTTATTTTCTCTCTGTGTGTATGTGAGTGTAGGATAAAGATTGAGGAGGAATATGCTAAGAACCTGTCCAAACTGTCTCAGAATTCCTTGGCTGCTCAGGAAGAAGGGTAAGTGTGTCTCTGTGACTTCCACAGGAGATGAATTTTAATATAAAAGGCATTTCTCCCACACAGGTTCAAGTAATTTTCCCCAGCTCTCTCCCTCTGAGTAGAGGTTTATTTAGATTAGCACCCTGGGCATGCTGGGGAAGATGGAATTGCTTCAGAGTTGTTTGTTTGGGTTTTGGTTTTTTTTATGTTGTTAATGAGAAGTGTTTTAGGAATATGTGTATAAAATGTTGCCTTTCCAGTCAGGTTTATATGCTGTCCTTGTTGTAGCCAGGACTAGTTCCTTCCAGGATTAGCATGTATGTGTACTAAACTACTTTTTAAATGGAAGAATATATATTTTATATCTATATCTATATATATATATATAATATATATAATATATATAATATATATATACACACTACTGAGAGTAGATGTGTAAGGTCAATGCTGGTGCAATCAGAGCAGCATAGACAAGAGGGAGAATAAAGCAGTCTCTTCTCATCAGGGTTCTGGCTCTTCAAGAAAAGAAGCAGACTGCTGCTTATTTCCAACATTTTCACACTTGGGAAGTTATTAAGAAGACACTAGGCAGTGCAGTTCTTCAGGAATAATGCAAAGGCACCACTCCTGAAGGCTAGAACTTGGTAGCTCTGTTTCACCAGAAACCCTCTGAGCACTGAAGGCCAAAGCTGGAAATGCCTGTCCTCACCTCTGACACAGGGTGTTTCTGCCAGCACTGAAGCTGCAGGAGGTGTTTTGCTCAGCTTCCAGGAGGCAAGGACAGGAATTGCAAGAGGATAACTGGGCTGTTACTGCCCTGAGCACTTCCAGTGGCAGTGGTTTTTGCCCTCCTTTCTCCTTAGGACTGGATGCTCAGGTGATCCTAGCAAAGCCAAACCCACTTTCTGCCACATCTTCATTCCTTCCACTTTCTCCTGCTCTCAATGGGAAGAGGAGGGAATGACAAACAATGAAGGGGTAAGAAACTAGGGCAGAGTAGGTGAAAAGAGAGGGAATGAGCACTCAAGCCTAAGAAATGTTGAAGTAGGGAGTTGGAAAGGGCATGGTGCAGAGTGCAAGCAGCTGAAAGCAATGTCCAGTGGTGCTCCTCCTGGATCAGGTAACAGGTGTTACCTGTAATTAGTGTAATTAGTATAATTAGTGTCAGTGGGAACTGGGCAGTGGGAGAGGACCTCAGGGAAGGAGCAATGTTGGGAGCACTTCTGTAGGTGTATCTAAGGTGTTTAGCTGATGAACACCACATTCCATACTCAAGTCCTTGCAGCAGCATCAAAGGTGAGAGATCATTAGTTTAAGAGTGCAGGTGACAGGTGATTTTTCAGGCTATCAGAACAGTCAAATCTCATTATCCTTGAAAAGGGGATAGGGAAGAGACAGAAAGAGCCAGGAACTGTAGATCACTCAGCTTTATTTAACCTTTGCAGAGTGGAATAAACTATCAAACTTTTAAAAAGAAGGAGATGAGCAGTTGTTTTATATGCATAGAGAACCATGCCAAGTCAACCTAAATTCCTTCAGTGATGGAGTAAGAGAGTAGGTCAAGCATCACAGCTCTTATTTTAGTATTGCTTTTTGTGATGGGAGATTCTCGTAGGCAGACAAGAGAAATGTTGGCCTGAATAAAACCTAATGTGCAAAAAAACTAGGTAGGAAAAACCCACTGCTTACAGAAACTAAAGTGCAGAAAGTAGCTGTGGAATGAGATCCCAAAGGGTTTGTCCTAAGTCCAGGGGATTTCAAAATGGTTTTGTAATGAACAACCTATGATAGAAGAAATGATGGATTTGCTGTATTCAGAGATGTGACAGAGCTAGGAGGGTTGGAATGTGTAATTTGAAAAAAAGGTTGCAATTCAGAATTCTGATGTTAAAATGGAGAAATTAACTAAAAAAAATATGCATTTTAATGAGGACAAAGCAGCGGGTTTTATACTTTCACAGGATGTGAAAGATACAGTTACATAACAGTTTGTGGGAGAAGGATCTGGCTATAGTGAATCACAAGCTTATTCATCAACAACTTCATGCTGTTGTCTAAAAAGGCAATCACATTGAAATATGTAGAAGAAAGAGTGTCTGATACAAAAGAATCTGTTACCAGTTTAGCCCCTGGAGTTGTAGTGTGCTGGGGACAGTAGTTTTGGTTATGATGCTTTAAGAGGAGTCTGGGTTGTCGTAGAGGATCTGGAGGAGGGTGTCTCAGCTGCCACTGTCCTGGAAATACTCTGAAAGAAAAAGACAACAGAGAAATTTTCAAGTGCTGAAAAGCTTCTCTGAGACTTCTCAGCTCCAGTGAAAATCTGTTCTCTGAAGCAGGGTGTAAAGTGGAGGAGGCAGAAAAACTGCATTGGTGGAAACTTTGTTATGGTGAGGGTAAGATACTGAAGGGTCTTGCTTAGGGAGGCTCTGGTCTCTGGAAGTGGAGATTGTCATGAACTGGGTTTTCAAAGATCTGCTGCAAACAATGCCAACATAATTCTGCCTTGGTCACAAAGGTTGGTTGTTTCCTCAGATTTCTGTTCCTCTTTTCCATGATTTTGCTGATCAAGATATGGTACAAAGTGTTGTGCCAGATTTCTCTGACAGATCCCACGAGGAAGGATGGGGAAGGGACTGATCATTGTCCTTCTCTTCCTTCAGCACACTGGGAGAAGCTTGGGCTCAGCTCAAGAAGAGTTTAGCTGATGAAGCAGAGGTTCATCTCAAATTTTCTTCTAAGGTAAATGATTCTTTCTTTTCCAAAGATTTTTGCCCTGAATTGGTGGGCCTCTCCCTTTAGTGCGTGTCAGTGGGGGAAATACACGTGCATGTGGTCCAAATTTAGAAGAATTAATAAATTGGTGAACAAACTTACTGAAACTCTGCCCAGTCTTCCTTCCAAAATCAGTTTATTTCGTCTACCTGATGAGTAAATTAAAACACATCTAGCTTTAATTTTTCATAAAAAAGAAGTAAAACTGATTCTAGATCTTGTTCACCTGGGCTCTGTGTTCCAGCCAGTAAATTTAACTAATGTTTGTACACTTTACTTCTGCAAAGGAAGAAATGAAAAGCAATATTTGGCTTCTCAACAAGAATCTACTCTACCTGTCTGGAAGGAAGAGAACCAGAATTCTGGCTTTTTTTGTATCATTAGCCTTTCTCAAAAGTCTGCCGGGAACATCGTGTTATTTTTGGGTTTCATCTCAAGTGATGCCCAAGGAGATTTCTTTTACAAATTATGGTATTTATCTGGGTTTTTTCCACCACATGTGACATGCTCTTAAATCCTGTTACATTCTGGTAACCTCTGTAGGTGTTCAAGTTCAATACAGTGGCAGATATCTCAGCACAACAGCCATGTTCTGGAGGAAAATTATAGCTCTGCACCATTTGTAAGCAATTCAGCAGAGGTTACTCAGGCAACCAGCTGCTGCCTTGGTAACCCACTGCTCTGCCTTAAACTTCGACATCAGGGCTGTAATTAGTGAAATACTTTTTGCTCCCCATTGTCCTCCTGTATTGATTTCCAAAAGGAAAAATGCACCTTGGAGTGATGTGTGTGTGTAGGCAGACCAGGTTGAAAGGGGCTTTTCCATTATTTTACTTCTCCTTAAACTCTGCACAGAAACTCCTGTAGCATCCTCCAAATCCTTCCCACTGTTTGTGTGCAAGAAACACGTGGATGTGGTGCTTTAGGGGCAGGGTTTAGTGGTGGACCTGCGTTGACCATGGGACTTGATGATTTTGGAGGTTTTTTTCCAGCTTAACGATTCTGTGGTTCTGTGAAGAACGAGGAATTAGTGCTTAGCTCCTCATTAGTGCCATTTCTTTGTTTTCATTGCCAGCTCCAGAGCGAGGTAGAGAAACCCCTGCTCAACTTCAGAGAGAACTTCAAGAAGGACATGAAGAAGTGTGACCACCACATCGCAGACCTGCGGAAGCACCTGGCCAGCCGCTACACGGCTGTGGAGAAGGTGGGAGCAGGGAACAGCCTGGAGGTTTTGGGACACTGCTGCTTTGAGAAGAGCAGCTGCCCCACCAGGAGTTTCTGTTCTATCACAAACGACCACAGCTGTTCCTGCTGAGGGCTTTCACTGTTAGCTGTGCTTTGCCCAGCCCCAGAAATAGTTGTTTTTTTCTATCCAGAAATAGTTTGAGATCTGACAAGTGAGGGGCAAACATCCTACTGATGAAGTGGCTTTTTGGTTCACCCTCGCCTTGCCAATTTGGGAATAAATTTGATGCAAATACTTCTTTTTAGCATGCATCTATTGTCCTCAAAATTTAGGGCACCTTGCCTCAGAATGGCAGCAGGGTCAGGTCAGAGGCTCACCTGGCTCAGTGGCCAAAAGCAGCTGGACCCTGGCTTGGCAAATCACAAACCCTTCACAAGAAACATCCTCACTGAAAAAATCCAAACACCAGGAGCACCCAGTAATGGGCTAATGTAACACCAAGCAGGAGGTGGCTGAGGTTGTGGTGCAAGGAGTTTGACCCACAAAATATGATCTCCCAGCAGCAGCTGGCAGAAATGGGGATGCTTGTGTCTCAGCTGCCAAATTGTATCCTCATGAGTTTGCTTTTGGGTGTAAATTGGCAAGGAAAATACCATTCCCAGTCATCCCCGAAGCTGTTTGTGCTTTCATTAAAGCTCAGCAGGAGTTCCCCAGGGACAGAGCTGTGGCAGGATACACAAGGTCGTTAGGCTGAGTGTCTGCAGGGAAGGCATTTTTCTGCAAAACACCAAGTTCTTCACACTTACATACAAAGCAACTCAGTAGCAATATTCGGAAGAGTGAATTCAGATAACCTTGGGAAGAAGGGAAGATCTGTGACTGTGGAGCACTCCCTGCAGCTCTCCTGCAGCTTCATCTCCAGACCTGCAGGACCCACCAGGGCCTTGGAACTGCACATGGAAAAAATTCCAGGAATGCTTCAGCAGACCTGTAACATTAGGCTGGTGTGATTGTAAAAAACTGCCAATTTAGTTTGAAACACTAGTACAGTATAAAGAACAAATGTGACATGTTTTAAAACAAATCCATGCAAAACGAGTGATTTTTATGTATTTATTAGCCTGCATGTAACAATGTTTATTTGTTGAGGTACTCTACTAATTTACCTATATGATACATATTTGTACTGATAAATCAGGTTTTAACAGCTTGAAGAACTTCTAAGTAAAGTAGTTAAGTCATCAGTTGTAACCAGACCTCAGGTGCTTGATTTCTACTGTTGCCATGAACCTGAATAAGTTTTTCTGAGTTAAGTTCCTATTGTTAGTTTGTGATGGGTGTACCTTGGGTCCAGAACTTACTTAAAGACAAATTTTGTAAGATACCTGAAATTACTTCAATGATTCAGATCCTAAGAAAAGTGAATGGAAGAGGTGTCTTGGTAATGATGCTGTTTAAGACATTAGAAAGAGGCTCCAGCTCTCTTTTCTTCCAGAAACAATGAGAAAACTACTAAGAAACAGGAGAGCCTGATGATGCCATTAGTCCTTTGCCTTTCTCAGACTCTGTGAAGAGTTCAGATGAGTTTGTGATTTGTTGCTGGTGACTCCTTTGTGGTCACAGGACACTTTTGTAAACTCCACATGGTGTTGTAAGAACCTGAATCCCTGATTAGGACCCTGTTCCATGCAAAATTACTGACTCCTTGCTGAGAACCACTTGTGTGAAGGAGTCCTGGATGGCTGAAAGCAGCTGCCAGATCTTTTTCTCTGTAAGTTCTGACTCTCCTTCATTACTCCAAGGCCCGGAAAGCTTTGACAGAGAGGCAGAAGGATCTGGAAATGAAAACACAGCAGCTAGAGGTGAAACTCAGCAACAAGACAGAAGAGGAGATCAAGAAGGCCCGAAGGAAGTCCACCCAGGCAGGTGAGTACCTGTGCCCTTCAGCACACAGCAAGAGCCAGGTGGAATCCATCCACGTGGTGCTTGTTTTTAATATTGTAAAAACAAAGTGAACCATGCTACAAATCTGTATGGTGTTAAATCCTCAGAAGAAACAAGCCTAGTTTTTCCAACTCAGCTGTCACAAATTATTGATAATTGAGGTGAGAATGGCAAAAGTAGGGTGAGTTATCTGTTTCATGAAGGTGTCCTTAGATCACTGAATGTTTGTGGAACTTCCAAAGTCAGAGTCAGAGAAGCTTAGCTGAGGGTGTTTCTTCCATAAATCAGAGTTCCTTCCTTGGTTCTTTCCTAAATCACACTCACCCACAACTTTGTGGGTGCTATTACACTTACTATTACTGTCTTTTTCCTTGAAAGTGATTTTTTTGGTTTTTTTTTCCCACTGCTACTCAGTGACTAAAATAATTTCTCTTCTAGGAGCACTGAGGATATAGTAGTGTGTGCTGTACTGAGGATACAGCCAGTTCCTCTGACCTGTGCATGTTTCACAGAGGCTCAAGCCACATCTGCAGGATCCATCAGGAACTTTTTTGAGATCTGCAAAGCTGATACATGCAGCTCAGTACCTTGTCTGAAAATCAGTTTTAGCTAGGCCTTCCATGTTTCATCCCTTCACCAAGGGCTGTTCCTTGGCAGAGTGGTCCTTCAGATTTCTGAGGTTTCTAAAACTTCAGGATAGGTGGAATTGGGCATCTCCAGAGGCTGGAGAATGCATGAGGCATCCCTTTATCCAACAGCTGGGGCCTGATGCATCCCTTCCCTTTGACTCAGAGACCCCTTAGACTGCAGTCTCACCTACAGAGTGCTGCCCTGCAGTTCCATAACTCACCATTGCTGATTTCCCATTTTAATTATTTTTCAAAGACAACTTTCCATCTATGGCTTCTTTTTTTTTTTTTTTAACTGAAGTAACTTGCCTTTTTATTTTTTTTTATTTCTGGGCATTTTGTAAAATCCTACTCTTAATGCTTATATTTTTCTTTCAAACTCTTGTCTTTTGCCCCCTATTCATTCTCACCCCAGTCACCTGCTTTTTTGCCATACATCAAGTGCATGCATTTAGTTGAAATGTTGGTCCAACTCCTCTGAGCTCCACCAGGGTTCATCTTCAAATCTTTGGGGTTTGCAAAACCTGACCTGCACTTTCCTGCTGAGCTCTGGCTAGACAAGAGTGATGTGTTGCTGCTTTGACTCCTCCAGGGGATGACCTGATGCGCTGTGTGGATCTTTACAATCAAGCCCAGTCCAAATGGTTTGAGGAGATGGTGACCACCACTCTGGTATGTAACACCTAAAACAACCCTTGCAGAATTGTCACAGCCTACTGTATTCATCATTCACAGCTAGTTCAGTGCAAAGCAGTGGGGAAAATTGGGTGATGAATCTCACATTGTTTATCCCGTTCTCAGTCCTAAGAAAAACTCATCAATAGGGAAAAGAAGAAATCATTGTTTATTTGCAAAAGGCATTAAACCAGTTCAGGGCTGCTTAGGGGCCAGAACACTCGAATTGTCCTTAGGAAGGATGAAGTAAAGCACAAGAAAACCACAGAAAAAACACACAATAAATCTCCAAATCCATTTATACATTAAGGAATTTTTCTATTCCACGATGCCACAGTTTTCTTTGAAGTCTCCCCAGAGCCATCTCTTCTGCAGACTTAACAGCCCCAGTTGTCTCAGCCTGGCTTGCTGCAAGCTGCCTTGGAGCATCTCTGTGGCCTCCTCTGGACTTAACCCAGAAGCTGCACATCCTTCTTGTGCTGCCAACCCCAGAGCTGGCTGCAGTGCTCCAGGTGGGATCTCACCAGAGCCTCCCCTAAGGCTTCCCCTCCAGACCCCTTTTTGTCTTTGTGGCCCTGCTTTGGACATTCTTAACAGCTTAAGGTCTTTTTTTATATAAATTGTAGTGCCCCAAACTGCACACAGTGCTCAGTGTATTCAGTCCTGAAGGACTAAATGCAGATTTTGGGGTATAATGTCAGAATCCAGGAAGAGAGGGAGGCAGAAAATATCAGGAGGAAGGACACAAATCACCTGCCTTTCCAACTGAAGTGTTGCTGGGTTCTGCCTCCTGCCAGCTGAGCAAGGTGGAAGCTTGTCCCAGCTCATCAGCTGGTGAACTGTGCTCTGACAGGTATCTGGTTGGAATGGGGGTGCTCTGAGCCAACCCCCCCAGCATGCTTTCTGCTGCTCCAGGGAATCACTGTGATTTCTGTAGCTGGCAGTAAAGCCCACAAAGCTTGCAGGAAACAGATTCCCTCTTGCTTGCAGCATTTCTGAAGGCAGTGGCTCCACTCTCTGCCTTGGTTGTCTCAGTTTTGGAACCTTTTGGAAAGGTTTGACCTTTTTTTCCGTTGCTAGGCTGAGATGACTGCTGTTGCTTGCTGTTTCTTATTCTTTGCAGAACAGAGGAATGTGCAACCACAGAGTCCAGCTCCCAAGCATGACCCTGGGGCAGTATCGCACCTACTGGCAGCCTTTTGTGTATCATCCTTTCTCTGGGCCTCCAAGCTCAGGTTCCAGTAAAAATATGGACTTGTTTTTCTTCATGTCCAGGAGCTTGAGAGACTAGAAGTTGAAAGGGTGGAGATGATTCGGCAGCATCTGTGCCAGTACACACAGCTGCGGCACGAGACAGACATGTTCAACCAAAGTGTAAGTGTGCTTTTTGTTTGCTCTCTGTGCCTCCACTGCCCTCCAGCTGAGCAGAATGGTCCCCCCTGACCTGCTCTGACTGGCTTTTGTCAGAGGATGTGGGGGAAGTGTCTGCAGGCAGCTTGTTAGTCTGCAGCAGTGCTGTGGTGCCTCCCTGCAGTCCAGGACTCTCTCATCACAGTTCTGCTGCTGGATCACAGCTCTCTCCTGAGGGAGACACAGCCAGCTGAAGTGCACTTGGCCAGCATGAGCCATTAGTAGCTCTCCCAGCAGGATGCAGGGAGTGTATATGTATTTTCCTTATTAAAAACTGGCCATTTATCAAATATTAAAGTATGGGGGATGCACGCTGACTCAGTACAGCTGTGTTTGGTGTAAGGTGCAGATTGCAGGACAGGAGTCAGAGGCTGCCTGGCTGCTGCCTGGCACAGGAAACCTGTCTCTGCTTTGTCATGTTAAGTCTCCTTCTTCTCTGCTTACGTTCAGACCTGTCTTGTCCATCCACTCTCATGTAGGTGCAGCCCTCACTTGCCGCAGATGCAGTGTAGGCATGCCCACAGCTGCTCTGCATGTCAGAGCAATCACTCTCTGCTTGAAGTGTGCCCTTGACATTTGGATTCTTGTTTTCTTCATTTCAGACAGTAGAACTTGTGGATCAGTTGCTTCGGAAAGTGGATCCTGCCAAAGACAGGGAACTGTGGGTAAAAGAACACAAAACTGGAGATATCCGACCTGTGGACATGGAAATATAGACTGATCTGTGCTTGGATGTGATGAGTCCACTGAATTAAGCAGGCTAACGTTTGTTTTTAAGGGTCAAAAGAGCATAGGGAAAAGGTTGTTTCACTACCAGACAAACACCTTGTAATTTATGCCTGTATGGGCTATCTCTGTTCCATTTAGTCATTACAATGGTCCTCGTTGTGCTGAGCCTTAAGCACCAGACATTCCAGGGTGAAAAAAACAGATGTGTGCTTCCCACCAGAGGTTCCCAATTGCACGCAGCTTCCAGGAGAAATCTGCTTCCTGGCACAGAAAGTGCCCTGTTCTCCAGTGACTTTGTGCTCCACCCCTTGCATGACTATCTCTATACAGTGTGTTAGAACAACCAGGCAGAGAGCCTCTGGCCAGCGAGGAGAGAACTGAATATGATGCAGGAGGCAAGGAAGTCCTGATCAGGAATCCCAGGTCTGTCACTGACTGCTCTCATGGCCATAGGCAAGTGATTCAGCTTTCCTGGCTCCCCCATTTATCAAATCTGTGTATCCTGCAGCAGTGTTGTGTGAATACATTGCTTTCATATAACACTGTCTTTCACCATGGCAGTGAAGTGATGGCCCTTCTCCCACAATCTATGGAGAAGATTCCTGTTCTTCCTGTTTTATACTCCCTCTCAGGGATACATAAACTCATTTTCATGATTTCTGTTGTCGGCCAGTCGGTAAGTTTGAAAGTGTTACCATCACAATTTTTTATCAGGAAAGACTTGGTTGTACTATACCTACCTCATTAGCTGTCAGAGTGCCCTCAATGACAGAAGGAGGTTGTATTCCAAGGAATAAATGAGATGTTTAAAATCTTCCCTGCTCATGCAAGGTGTTTTTTCCACAGAATCTCCTTAAAGACAGTCCTCTAATAGTTTACTTAGGATTCAGGTTTAAATTTCTTTTGTTGGTTTCTTCAGGTGAATGCCACAGACTTTAGGTATTTTTAATTACTGGGTTTGTCCTGCTAAATTTTGGCTTTTATCTTTTTGGAGCCTGATTTTCAAAGGTGCC
Organism: Chloebia gouldiae; assembly: GCA_003676055.1. Taxonomy (NCBI): domain Eukaryota; kingdom Metazoa; phylum Chordata; class Aves; order Passeriformes; family Passeridae; genus Chloebia; species Chloebia gouldiae. The sequence goes on along the minus strand of QUSF01000033.1, from coordinate 6,936,650 downwards.
CTGACTATGTGATGCTGGATTGCATTCAGTGTAGATGTAGGTGCCCAGCACTTCTGTACCATCAAAGTCTTAGCCTGAGTTTTTTTTCTAAGTTACTGTCCTGGTTTAGGGTAAATGATGAGCATCATAAAGTCACCCCAGGACATTTACCACCAAAAATTCAACACTGCTCTTAGCAAATAGTGTTATGTAGTTTGGAGACTGCTTTTGAAAAGGTATTTATTTTCTTCTGCTGTTATTTCTGATGGAATATTCAGAGTTGCTGTTAATATATTTTTTCAGCATTTCACACAATGAAAAGATTATTCAGATTCTTCCTTTCGATCCAGGAGAAATCTTGATTCTCACCACTGTGGCCTTTATCAGTGTTTACTGGTTTCTTAGCTACAATATCCCAAACCATACTATTTCATTTGATCCACAGTTTTGCTCCATTTTATCTCACTGTTACTGTCTTTTCCTCCCCAGCCCCAGAACTGCATCCCTTTGTTCTACTACTTTTCCAGGTTTTTGTTCGCCATCCTGCAGATTCTGGGATTGGATCATTGGGAGTCAATATTCCTCTTTGGAAATACAACCTGAGACACAGAAAGGTCATCCCTGAAGCATGTTTGTAACATTGCTGCAGTGGTTGTTTTTCTGGTTTATTATTTCTAAATTATTATTGCATTTTTCTATTGCTCCATTTTCCCCAACCATCTCTTTACTAGTACAGGTTCATTCCTGTCTTGCAAATGCCTTCACAACCCACTCCTCTGCTGCTTCATTGACCTTTATAAACCTTCAGCATCCTTTGCACGTTGGCAGTTGGGGTGCCATGGCTGCTGCAGGCTCAGGATCACTGCTCCTGGTGTGACACTGCTGTGCTGCACACTTGGGAATTTGGTCTCCAGTGTTATTCTTGGAGTTGGAAGAGCCTCACCTGAGTTCCTGCAGAGAACATTGCAGCACCAGGTGAAGTCTTTGCTTTGCCTGAGTGTCCTTGAGCTCAGTGAGAGCCTCCCTGGAATCCTCTTCTCCTTCCTTCTGCCCTCCAGCAGGGCAGTTGATGATCTCTCCTTTTCAGTCTTTCTACTGAGTCACTCTCTGTCTTAGTGATTTTTGGCCATATCAGTGTAAGGCTTTTTCTCTTCAGGCTAGGTCTCATAAGCTCTCACAGACAAGCATCATACCCTTGATAGCTCAGCTACCTCAGGTGGCATAAAAGTAGCAGGATGGCTCCTGTGACACTGTTAGAAACAGAAAAGTTTTAATAAAAGGCAAAATAAAAAAGCTCTTTACAGAGAAAAACCGAGCCAGGGCAAGAGGTTCTTGCTCCTGCTAAAACACTTCAGAAAAGCAATTTACTTCTTTTGTTCTCTTCTTTTTCCAGGGAATTGCTTGGGTGGGACTTTCTGGCTTCTGTCCAATTAGCTATCCTTAAGTGTGAGGTGAAGTCCCCAAGGTCCTATGAGATGTCTTTTAACTGAATTGAGGAGAGAAACTTCTGGGTTTTTTCCTTTTTAAGGAGTCAAAGGGCAACTTTTTTACTCCATCAACAGGGGCCACATTGCTACATCATTGTGTACTTCTAACTCTTGCCTTGCACTTCAGAGGACAGGCACTTTTTTATTTTTTAAGCCACAGGTGCAGGTTGAACTTTGAAAACTTCAGTGGCCAAAATAATGTGAATACATGAAAGCTGCATTTCAGGTTGCCCCCTGTTCTAGGCTGTATTGTAAATTAACAGCTGTAATCTTGACAATGCCTCAGCACGTTCTTATTGATTGCAAAACAAAGCTAGTTGTGCACTTTATACCGTATTTTCCTTTATAAGTACCTGAAATAATTTGTTAGCAATTACACTTTATTTTTCCTTTTTCTTTAAAGGTGTTTGTTACTTTATCTATTTTGGACTGGAAATACTGTCCATTAGCACAAGTTTCTCTGGGGACTGTAAAGTGTTTTGGTTCCTCTGCTAAGGTGTATTTGTGCTGCTCTAAATTCTTAGTTGGAGGGTTTGTTGTTTTTCTTGGTTTGGGATTGTTGCTCTTTTTTTTTTTTTTTTTTTTTTTTTTTACTTCTGGTTTTATTTCCAGACAATTTTCCTGCTTCTAGCTCTTGGTTCATTTGAAATGTTTCAGGGATGTGGGTTGCCCAGAACAGCAATTCTCTTGGTGGAGGCTGTGTCTCTTTTTCACTTCAATGACCAGAGGAGAGCACAGCGACCTGGCTGTTGATCTTTCCCAGCCCTGCTCCACCACAGGTGAGATGTTCATCCACAGCACTTCCATCTGTACTCAGTGCAAGTTCTGCTGTTGTTTGTGAACAGTTTCCAGCTCATTTCTTTCAAAAGATGCTCTTCCCTCTTGCTATGACCCTGCAGATCAGTGTTACCTGGCTCATTCCCTCCTCTGACTGATGGATTTTGGAGAGTGATGCCTGTGTCTCCAAAGCACAGCTGAACATCTTTCTCTCTAAGGTATTATTTCAGCTCATTTCCTGCCAAAACTCAATCTGGATCCAGTGCTGTTGGCTGATTCCTGTTGGAGTTTCTGAGCTAAAAGCAGTGAGTCCTTTACCACATGGGCCAAATGCACTCTTCTCCCATTAGCAGCAAGATTCCAGTTTCTTTCTTGGAGTAATATCCCAAAAAGGCCTAATTCTCAGTTTGCTCCAGGTTCAGTCATCTCTGTAACTCGCACTTGTTCATCACTTCTAAGGGTTGGACATCTTTTGAAAGACTTTGGTTGCTCCCTTATAGGGACAGTAGTTCATTATTGGACACTGGAATTGTAGAAGATAGCTTTAATTTTTTAAATTTTAGTTTAAAATACTGTAACAGCAGTGAAAATCATACAGAAATCCCTGTTATGTTTCTAGACTCCCTTTCCCCCTGTGCTCCCCCTTATTGCACAGATAAACACTGAAATCACACTTCTTGAGTGTCTGACAGGCAGCATGCAACCTTGTGCACTGCTTCTTTTTCCCTTTATGCAGCTTTTTTTTTTTTTTTTTACTTTGCTTGGGTTAGTTTTTTGGGTTTTTTTTCCCCTTACAGGAATTTTCTGTGGGGCATTCACAGGAAATTTCTTTATGCTTGTTGCAGTCATAGTTTCTCAGGCTTTGTTAGAACTTCCTAGAATTGTCCTTGTTTTTAATGTCATTATTTAAATATTGGCTGCAAGTTAGGCTTATTATATAGAAATGGGCATTCCTCACCTGTTCTTTTGGAAGTGCTCAGCACTCAGAGATTTCTTGGAATACAACAGGGAGCTAAGAGATAAGACTCTTTGAAAATCAGGCTAACAAACAGAAATGCACAAGCCTCTTCTTTCCTTACTTGTACTCAACTACATGGATAAAGTAAATATTAAAAAATGAGAAATAATTATAGTGTAGTTGCTCTCTGTGCAGCTCCCAGCAGCTCCAGGATGTTCTTGTGTGGGGCTGCAGTCAGAACACACCTCTGGAGTCTGGACCCACAGGTCACCTACTGGTGCAGCTGTGGAAGCTCAAATCCATAATTCAGTGACAGAGAATCTCTGCCCGTCTGTTCCTTCAGTCACACACAGGGAGAGGAAGGGCACTGCTTACCCAGGTGGGTCCTTCACTACCAAGCACCTTAAGAAATCCAGACAAGCACTTTGAAGGTCCCCCTGGAATGAGTAGATGTGGCTTCTTGATGTGGTTATTGGATGTTTCCTTCTGAACTGAAAGCAGATTTGCTGTTTCACAGTACCTCCTGTGCTCTTGCCCACTGGTGCAGCCTGCTCTGTCTGGTCCGGAGATGGCAGCAGTGTCCTGAGAGCAGTCCTGGTCACCCTGACATTCCTCTCATTTGGCAATTACATCTCCAAAAGGCAGTGTCAGAAAGGCAGTTTTTGAAATAATGAATTTTTCAGCTCACAGAGCTCTCTGGAAAGCCTGCAGGCTTTTTGCTCCCCAGTGTGTGTTGGACCAGCAGAGTGGCGTGGCTGAGGTTGCTGAAGGGTTGGCTCTGAGGAGCTGCTGCTGTGAGGACATTGCTGCCACCCCCTCACAGGGATGGGGAACAGCCCACAGGCATCTTGTGTGCACCAGAGGAGCCTGCTGGCCTCATCTCTCTCAGCCAGGTGGGCAGGAGTCACAGGTAAATTCAGATTAACGCAGACACAGGGCAGGAAGGTGGTTACCTCTCCCAGACCCCGATGGGCATTGAGTAATGATGAGTGAGGAGCCCATCACTGTCCCAGTCCTGCCCAGGAGCTGGAAATCAGTGCTGGAATGTGTCTGTGGCTGATACAGAGCTGTCCTGTCACACCTGCTTGCACCCATGGAAGTCCTGTAGGTGCCAGTGCTGCAGAGGGGCTCTGGCTTTGGGCTGCCCCAGGCAGGGGTGCTGAGCCTGCTGTGCTTCAGGAGCCTGGAGCTCACAGCCCTGCTGATGGCACAGTGGGAATGAAGTCTTTCCTGGCAGCAAATCCTTGTCTTTTCCTGAGAAGCACTGTTGTAAGAATAACACCCACTGCTTTGTCTTACAGTAGATTTTATTCATATGAGTGGTGCATCTTTCAGCTCTTTATTTTTGCCTCTCTGTTGTTGCTGTAGCCAGCCCTTCATCAGTGAAGTACAACACTTGAATTTTGAAATTCTGTTGAACATATCTGTTATTTCAATGTGTTAACCAGACTTCACGCTTTTGGCTGTTTTCTGAGGGTTTTAAGAGCTTTTTTGGAGAGGTTATTTTGGGGTTTGTTTTGGATTTTTTTTTAATCAGCCACCAGGTTTGGAAGTGTAATAACTTCTTTTTGTGCTAGCTGCAGTTTCTTTTTCCTTCCTGGATGTTTTTTCTGAAGGGACCAACACATAGCACAATTCAATCTAAATTTCTAATCCCATGCATTCCTCAAGGCAGAAACCTTTTGTGCCTAATGATGCATCTGAGTCTAAGAACTGTACGTGGATAAAATCTTTCATAGACCAATTATAAAAAAAAATAAGTCTTAGATTAACCACATAATAATCACGGAAAAGAAAACATTTATAGATTTGAGACATTCACATTTAATTCCCTCAACTTACATTAAGTTGAACTATTTCAGGTGTGTCATAAGAGATAAACTCAGTGGATATTCAGAAGAAAAGCTTTCCAGCTGTTCTATCCAGGTTCAGTGAGTGGACTATAATTTTGAATATATGCAGTCTTTTAGGGCTACTGATTTAACAAGTAACTGAGTAATGGCTTGTATCACAACCCTATTAAAATTCTGCTAGTAAATCCCCTTGAAGTGCCTCTTTAAATAGTATCTGCTACAAGCATGTGAAAAATACAGATTTACCCTACAAATTGCCAAATCTCAGGAGCAGCCACTGGGCACGGCTCTGTGCAGGATTCTCAGCCCCTTCCTTGCTCTGAACTGTGTTCCCTCTTAGGATGCTCACATCTCCAGGAGACCTGCCTTTGGCTCTGAGAATTTGCTGTCCAGCTCAGGCATCCTAAATTCTCAATGCTGAAAATGGAATAGAAAAAAATCAGACTTTAAAAGCAACTGCATTGAAACTAACCTTTGGACCCATCCTTGGTCTTAGTAGAATAAGCAGGGAAATCTGCATAAAAATAATAGGCAGTGATAATCTTATATAAAAGAGTTGTTACACTTTATTGCATAAGATTAATTAATAATAATAAAAAATTTTAAAGCCCACAACTTTTTTTTTTTTTTACAGTAGTTGCAGAGAAGAAATGTTCTGGTCCTGGAACTCAAAAGCTGAATGTGATTTCAGGGATCTCACGTCTGCTAACAAAATAATCAAAGTCATGTTAATCCCAGAATTTGGGAATGGTTGACCTGAAATCCCTTGTTCCTTTGGAGTTTGGAAATGGCTGAGATTATCAGAATAGCCTAAGGAATTGGGATGTCCATACTCTTTTAGGTCAGAAACTCTCTTTAGGGACAGCAGCCTCTATCCATTATGAAAACAGCAGGTACTAGTGTTGGACAAAAATTCTTTCTTCTCCTTAGATGATTCCCTTGTTTTGTGCAACACAAGACTGAGAATTCCACTGGGCAGTTCTGCAGACACTGTAGCAGCAGGGATTCACAGGCAGGCCAGATACCAGTCATACACTAAACCAGAGTTTTCTACCAAAATTAAATTGCTTATTTGGTCCTTTTTGTGTAAGTTTTTCCTAAATACTTCTAAATTTCTAGGAAAGTTGTCTTTTGCCAGTACTAATGACTTGTTTTTAAAGATGCTTAACCAAAATTTTATAACTTCGCATAAATTTTGGCTGACTAGACCCCTTAAATAGTTTATATATCACACAGCCTCTGTCTGGGTTACTAGTAAATCTTGGATCATTGTGGAAATTATGGGATGGCTTTTGTTCCCTAAGGATAGATGAAGGAATCACTTACTGAACTTAAGTTGAATGAAGAAGAGATTTAAGGGGCAGATCTTCAGCTCGAATAAACTGGCAGGGTTCAGTGGAAGCTACTTGATGTCAGCTGTGGATCTTGTCCTTCAGTGTTGAAGGCATTTCCTCTATGTAATTTTTCTGTCTTACTGTAAAACAATTTCATATGGTTAAACTGTATTTTCCTATATTGTTCTGCAAGTTTATATACACCATAGTGCTCATCTCATCTCCTGTAAAATAAACTGTACAGAGACACACTGAGCATGGAATTGTCTTTATCCAGTTGCTTTTTCTTCTCCCACAGCCCCAAACCTCGCGAGGGCAGTTTGATCAAGCACTATGTGGGTTGCCACGTGGACTTTATTCTATTTATTAATTATTATTCTGTTTATTTATTACTATTATATTAGCTTAATGCAGCTTGATTTTGCAGCCACATGACTGGGATGTAATCTTGTGCTTACCCTTTTCAGATCTTCGTGTGATATTCAGAGAAGTATGGTTCCTACAGTTTTTATTTTCAATTTTTTTTTCTGGAAATCAGTTTAAGAAACACACGTGGTTAAGTGGTTCTTGAAGCAAGCAAGCTGCCCATGAGCAGCCTGAGAGCAGGGGCTATGGAATGGGTGTGTTTTTATGCTTTAAGTGATCTGGAGCTCTTCCCCACCAAGCCAATCCTTTACTTTCAAGCTTCATGTGTAGCTGGATGCTCGATTGAAATCACTGCTTTAAAACCTCGTTAATAGTTTTTCTCCTTTTGATATTTGAGTTAACATGCAGGTTAACATGTTTTCTGACAGGTCTTCTGACAAAATCAAAGTCAGGCCTGCCAAAGCCCTGCCTAAGCCAACACCTGCCTGTGGAAGGGGGCTCAGAGCAGCTGGGGGTCACAGTTCTGCCCCTCTTCCAGCAGGGTGTGGCATCCATGCATCTCATAAATCCCTTTGGAGATTCTTTCTAGGAATGTTTCCAGTTTTCAACTCATGTAAGACCTGGTTTCTGCCACCCCCTGCACTCTGTGGTTGTGCATGGAGGTGGGAAGTGATGGCAGAGGTGTGCACACTCTTCTCGGAAAGGAGAAGACACTGAAGGTTAAACATTGAAAAAGTTCCAGGTGGAAGCTTGGTTTTCACAGCACTGTCTTTGCACCTTGTCCCAAGTTGCCTAAATCTGTTAAAAAACTCTCAGAAGGCTGTTTCAGATTCTGATGCAAGGTGCAGAGCAGCTGGTGAGTACCCTCCACATGCTGTGGTACCTTTAGCTGCACCCTGACAGCACAAAGCACTTCCTTGGAGAGGATTTGACACGACCTGGAAACCCAAAATGAGGAGATGCTGCACAAACCATTTTGCTGTGCTGGTGTAGTGCCAGTGCCCAACAAAACATCACAGTTAGAGGACCAGAGCAGGTATTGGCAGTGGCAGGGTGGCAGCCTTGCAGTCTGCAATATTTACATGCAGAGGTCCCAAGGCTTAACACCATTCTGCATAGGAATATCTGTGCTATGGCTTCTGCAGCCATAATCATTAAAAAAACAGCTTGGTTTCCATAATGTAATCAAGCCTTTGACTTCTGAGGTCCATCCAAGGGGAAAAGCAGGAGATGACTGCACCTACAAGCCTGAACTTAAAGCAGTGCTCCTGGACCCATGGGCAGCCCCAAGGCAGGTAAGTCCTGGTGGTGCTTCTGGGGGTTGGATCTGTCTTCATCTGTGTTGGCCACTGGGCACACAAAGAGACAACTCTGCCTTGCAGGGCTTAGGATGGACAGCCAGACAACCTGCAGAAGGTCACAGATGTTTATGATGATTTGCAGCATTCAAGGAAGGATTCACATATGGCCCTTGAAATAGGAGTAGACATGGCTACTGCTGGGAGTCAAGTGGAAAAGTTAAACTGGTACTACAAGGTGGATGTGCTGAAAAGGTTTTTAGACCTTCAGAAGTTAATGTGACCTGTGTTCTGCATGAGGCCCTTAGAAGTAAAGCTGTGTGTAATGTAAAAGTGAAGCTATGTGTAAAGTTAAAGCAGTTGGTTTAACTCGGATCTTGTAATCTTTCCTGCACTAGCACCATTTGCGTCACTTGGTTTCAGTGAACACAGTGGCAGTTTCTGAACTGATGGTCAGATGGCCCAGGGAATTCTGTTTGCCCAGCTTACTTTGAGCTAAGCTCACACACAAGGGAAGTGTCAGCAGTCACGATCCTCCAGTTTGACTGGAACCACAGAAATACTCATGTCATGTTTCTTCCTTGGGGAAGTTGCTGTCTCGTTCCTTATACAAATGAAAAAAAATTACAAACATGCACTGGTGAAGTATTTATTGTAGGGACAAACAGTCCAACCTCGGTGGTCTGTGCTTCAGGTTGTTTGCACTGTTGTTTTCACAAGTCCTGAAAGCAGAGGATGAAAACCTTCGGCTCAAATTTGATTCTGACTTCCTGTTTTATCAAGTAGAAAACCAAACACTCAAGTCTCCCAGAGCTACAGCAGAATTAGAATATTTTTATTTACAGAGCAATGTTTTTTTAATTTTTTTTTTAGACTTAGAAAATGTTTTAAGACTGTGTCACATGTCTCTGGTTCTTTGCTCAAAGACACTGGGGCTGGTTTTTTGTGTCAGCTCCTTGGATGTCTTTAAGCTGAGTTCTACAGCTCTGCTCTTGGGCTTCAGGGGCTCTTCCCACTGCCCCTCCACTTTCTGCAAGTTTGTAAAAGGGAGGAAGACTGGATGGCACTGTGGTGGAATGTGGAAATGGGGGGTTAAGTCCAGACACCCTCCTGGCACTGCTCACAGCTCTCAGGGATGTTTCAGTTGGCTCACATCCTCATGAGAGTGCCTTCAAATTGTGTGCAGCTGTGCAGAGCTCACAGCCTGGCTGCTGTGCTGCTCAGACACGGGCAGATGTGTGCTCAGTGCCTTTCTGACCTTCCTTGCCTTGTGCTTTTCCTCTCTTGCTGAAACCAATTCATTTCTTACCTCCCAGATTTGTGAGAAGTAAAACTCTGGATTAGTCCACCTAGCCAGGTGTGCTGGCATGACAGCAACCAGTAAGCACCAGGTTCATAGGGAAGGGTGGGAGAAGGAAAGCTTTGTAATTCCATGAATTACATGGAATACATCCTGATTTAACCCTAGATTACACTTGGATCCTCTGCTCAGGGATTCTTCCCCAGCAGGAAGTAGATAACAGCAAGAATATAACATTATTTATTTTACAAAATTCTTACAAGCTCCTAATTTCTAAATATTTCTAGAAGACAGTAGCAAACTTCAGTGTTGGAATTAAACAGCACTTGACAGATTATTTTTGCCTCCCAACAGATAAATAGATGGACAGGTTAGTCAGTGATTGATAATTGATCCTCTGTGATATCTTTCTCAATAAATCTACCCCTTTCCTTCCCTGAAAGGCAAAGGAGAATGGAAGAAGCTGAAGAATTCCTCCTAGTGTCTTTTTCTTGGTTTTGTTCCTTTCCTTAGTTCTTCTAGGTGGTGTTTTGCATTCTCTCTGCTGAGCCAATGTGATGCACAAGGAAACAGCCTTTGAGGGCTGGGGATGTGGCAGCTGAACTTTAATTTCCTGGAGCTAATTGCAATGATGAAGCTCACAAGCAGCTGCTCCTCACTGTAGTTGTGTGTGGCTCCAGGAATGACTGCAGAAATATCTAAACACGAAATGACATTTAGCACAGCGGAGAATTTGTGAGATTTGAAATGGCAGGTGGGAAAAAAATAGTTAAAAATGCAGAAGGGTGGTTGCTATGGGAGTTGGGAAAGAAGATGTTAGCAAAGTAACTTGATAAAGAATTTTACAGATTACAGAATTTTCCTCAATGGGAGCTCAAACTGATGGGAAAAGGGAAGAAAATTCCAGAATCAAATGAAAAGAAGTGAAAGGAAGGACCAGCATTATCAATTCCAAGGCATAACTGACAGAGCTTTCCAGAATGGAATGTTTGTGCTTTACTCTTTGAGCCTCTGAGGCAGAGACTCTGGCGTGTAGAAGCAATATATTAAACAAAGAATGTAAGTACACATGAATAATTAGCATACAGTTGACATCTCTGGCTGTAGGAGGAGCCACTGTGTCTGGGAGGTTGTGCTCTAGGTGTAGTAAAATATCAAAGATTAATAGCCTGTCCCACAACAGATTACTGAGATCAATAAATCTGACAGATCAGATCAGTTATCCCACCACATCTCATGGCAAAGCTCTTCTGACCCCACAGGCTATTCTGGGCTTGGAATGTAAATTTTTTTTTTTTTTAATCATGGAAGTTTTGACAGAAAGCGAAACCCTTGGCAAAGAAAACTCCAAAGCTGTGCAGTCAGGTTTGGGCATGGGCTGTCTGTGATGTCCTGAGGATTAATAGATCATTTTGTGTTTTTGAGTGGATTGACTCAGCAGAGCCCAGACTCCCAGGACTGTGGGAAGCCTTCAGGCTTTCTCTAAAGGCAGGTAAATCTGGGGAGTAAAGGTGAAAAACCAGTGGATAAAGAGAAAAGAGCTGTTACCAGCTGTGCACAGCATAAACCCCTGGGGGAATGTTAAATTTCTGTTGCCTGATAATTAGTCAGTGTGCAAATAGATACATCATTTCCATAAAATACCACTTGTAAACCAACACCAGTTTAGGTCAGGCTGTCTCTCCACTCCTGTTTTGTCAGAACAAGATCCCATTCCTTGTCCTTCCTGTGGGAATTGGAAAAACAGAAACTTCTACAGACACGGAAGAGTTTGATGTGGAGCCTTTAAAGACACTTAGATTGATGTAAAAATAAAATACACGGCCATTAAACGGAAAAATCATCAGCTTATCTTTCTATAGTTGTAAGTAAGAATATGCCTTAAGTAAGTGAGAAACTGTATTGGGTAAGAGAGTGAAAATTTGATAATGTAGAGGTGTGGTTGTATGAAATAAGCCAAGAATTTAGAAGTTATAACAGAAGCAGATGTGTGCCTGTGAGTTAGAAACCCATTGGATTAAAGTATGCACAGTGCAAAACAAGAAAGTAAAACTGGTAAGTTAGAAAAGTAAGAAAACAATATATACTATTATTTCTAATATTTCTAATATTATTTGTAATATTTCTAATATTATTTCTGATATTATTTCCAATATTTTTAATGTATTATTAGAAAGTTATATATTACCTTATAATGAAAAAACTTGTAACTACTCTTAAGGTATAGCTAAGTGCTTACTCCTCTAATATTATTTCTATTATTATTTCTAATATTATTCGAATTTCTAATATTATTTCTAATATTTCTAATATATTATTAGAAAGTTATATATTACCTTATAACAAAAAAACTTGTAACTACTCTTAAGCTATAGCCAAATGCTTACTCCTCTAAAATCTCACTGATTGATGTTTATCTAAGCAAGAAATTGTTCTTTATTTAAAAATAGTCCCACCCCTTGATTTCTGGCAGTGACAATGATACCTTGCCACTGTTTCTGTGTCCAGCCTGTGCACTTGCAGCATCCCTGGCTGCTGCAGGTGCTTTTATCCCTCCAAGGGCTCCACAAAAAGTGAAAAAAAAGAATCCCAGGAGGATTCCTGACCTCCAAGTTCCCAGGAGGACAGCAGCTATTCCTGGCTCTCACTGAGATAAGTGAATTGTGAAGTTCGCTGCTGTCTTCTAGAAATATTTAGAAATTAGGAGCTTGTGATAATACTGTAAAATAAATAATGTTATATTCTTGCTGTTATCTACTTAGAAAGGCGGTTTCTGAAGGAATCCATGTGATGGTTGTTTTTGTCTGGATCAGACCTCAGGCCAACAGGGCCCGTTTATATAACAAGAGTTGATTTTTATAAACTGAAACAGGCAAAAAGGCCAAACACATAATAGAGAGAAGAAAATGTAGCTCGAGGGAGTGCTGTTCAAAACACAGAAAACTGGCATCTTGACCATATGAAAGTATTTAAAATGCAATTAAGAAGTAAACTCTTTTACTGAGATGTCATAAAATCTTAAAATTTCTATGTTTTGAACACCTAAGTAAAACACATTCTAAATCATTTCAATCTCTTTAATGTCTTAATGTCTCTAGAAGAAATCAGTCGGTTTTAAATTGAGGAACACACAAAGTGGTGTCTGGTGTTTCCAGTGGCTGCTGAAGAAATCCATTGCAGTAAAATTCTATATAAGCAGAATTCATCTTCTAGTAAAAAGCCTCTTTAAAAAGTGCAGATAAATTATTTAAAATGGATCGAACATTTACGGTTTATTAATATATCACTGAAATATACAACGTGGTATTGATTAAATAGGTTAACACAGACAGAACTATAAAAGAAATACCTTTTTAAAGTGCCAGAAATAGGTTCTTGAACTAGTGCTAGTCAATGACTTGATTTATTCTTTGCAATAAAAGACTATAAATGCCACAGGTTGCATGGCTAAACCTTTGTAGCCTGATAAATAATCATAAAAGCATTGGTAAGTCATATAAGTGGGATCACAGAATTTTAACAAACTCCATTGCATTTCATAGGTCTCTGGTTGAATTTGGATGTGAGAAATGAAACTTCACCATGGCTCTTATTAAATGGAGGAAGAAGGATTTCACAATGCTCTTTTGGTGCTGTCACAATCCCATGTCTTCATCCATTTTGGGTCCCCTGGGAGGAAGGTGGAGGCAGCAATTACCACTGTCTTGTCATTAAGGACACGTGTAGGGCAAACCAGAAATCACAGTGTCTTGTGTCAAAAAAAAAAAAAAAAGGAAAAAAAAGTAACAAAAATTGTATCAGAACATTTCATTTGGGCACAGTCCATGGACGTATTTTGGGTTTTCATCTCATGACATTTCCAGCACTAAACTTTAAGTGAAGATGCTCAAAAATGTAAAAGCTTGGCTCTTCCCAAGTTTGTTTTTTTGGGTTTTATGTCTATATATACATACATATACATATAAATAGATATATACATACATATATGTATATATATGTGTGTGTGTGGTCTGGTTTGTCCTAAAACTGGGGTGATGTTCTTGAGGTGGGGGATGATTTCAGTATGTGATGGAGTCCTCCACACGTGTCTCTGTTTATGACCCACTCCTATGAAAAAGAAAAACTGACTTCTCATGACGTGACTCAAAGCCTGTCACATGTGGATGAAGCTGACAAAACGTGTCTCCAGAGCCTACTTATTTCCAGAGTTCATCCTGCTTCCTTGTGCACTCCACAAAAGCAAAAATGCTCCATCAGAAGACCTCTTCTCCCCAGCCACACAGGTTAGCAATATCCAGATAAATAACATTTTTTCCCAGAGCAAGGAAACAGCTGGGTTATCAACTGCCTCGTCCTCGCACTGCACACCCCAGAGCAGCCTGCAGCTGAGAGATGAACACTTCTCTTTTCTGAGCCCTGCTGTTGGCAGGTGCTGTCCCAAGGGACAACTCCCTAAATTTCGCTTTCCTCGAAGCCCTCCTCGGTGGTTTCTCCGGTGGTGACCTCTCCCTCGCTGCTGTCGGACATGCTCATCTGTGCAGGGCCTGCCTTGGCCTCTGTCCTCTGCCTCCCCAGCACCTTCTGCAGCTCCCAGGGCTTGCCCACCTCCAGGCAGAAGTGGTGCCTGCTGCTGAGCTGCTGTTTTTTCCGTTTCTGTGAGCACTTC
>QUSF01000033.1:6899153-6910638 GCA_003676055.1 Chloebia gouldiae | reverse complement strand
TTTGACATTGCCACTTTGATGTTCCCCCTTTGACATTCCCACTTTGATATTGTCACTTTGACATTCCCCCTTTGACATTCCCACTTTGACCTTACCATTTTCCAGCCATGGCAAATAGGAAGGACAAGGAACAGAGACATTTCCTGGGGGTGAGTAAGGCCAGCAAACAAATTGATCAAATGTCCCATTGCAATGGACTCCTGGGGAGAGAAGCGAATAAAAGTTTCACCAAAAAGTTGTGCAGACAACGGGCAGTCATGGAAAGCACTCTGTACTGTTCCAGGGAATCTGTGAGCCACTCCAGAGTAACAAGATGTTGGAGATGAATGTTGTGTATGAGATAATTTTATTGCTTAAAATCACAAGGAAGCTGAGGTCAGACCTCCCAAGGGTCTGCAGATTCCCTTTGAGGGACACCACAGGGACAGCTCTGATCTCTGCTCTGTGACAGAACCCATGGAAGGCTGGAGCTGTGCCAAGGGAGGTTTGGGCTGGATTTAGGGAAAGGTTCTTCCCCCAGAGGTGCTGGCACTGCCCAGGGAATGGGCACGGCCCTGAGGCTGCCAGGGATGCCCAGGTGGGGCTGGGGGCTCTGTGAAGGGACAGGGGCTGCGCTGGGAGATCCTCGTGGGTCCTTCCAGCTCAGGCTGTTCTGTGATTCTGTGATTATATGATTGTATAACCAAGAGAAAGGGAAATAAACAAGGGACTTCAGGCTAATATTTGTGTCAGGTGAATTGTTCTACACTTAGAACTTGGGAGCAGACATACAGCAAAACAGTATTTGCATATTTGTCAGTCTTAATAAATTTCTTCATTGCTTAATTCCTTACCACTATCTACAGATGATTCCTGAAGCATTTTCAAGCATTCCTGTTTGTATTTGTTCCATCCAGTAGTGGTTTTTTCCAGCAGAGAACCTTTGGCCTGGGAGTGAAAATACTGTACACGAGAAAAATCAGTTAGAACCTTTTAGTCCTTAACGACAAGTTTCTTTCCGTTACAAGAAATTCTGGTCTGAGCACAGAAATGAGGAGAGGAGAGGAAAGGAGAATGGAGGAATGGTAGGTAAAAAAAAAAATCTAAAGGGCTTTTCGGTTTTAGAATATATTTAAAGACAGTCAAGAATACCTGGTTGAGTAGTACAGCAAAAAAAAAAAAAGGTTGAATAAAACAATAATAAATAAGCAATGCTATTTAGCTACTCACACCTTTCCTCTGGTGCATTCTGTTCTCCTGCCCAGCATTTCACAGACCACTTATTTCACCAGCAGCTGCAACTGTGCCATAGATATCTTTCTATTCCTGTTTTTCCTTTTTGTTTTTTTTTTCTTTTTTAAGAAACACTTCTGTAAATTTTAGTTTTACTCTCTATTTACACCGTGTTTCCCTTTTTTGCCTCAATAGGGCACTGCTTTGTTTTCCTATTGTCTCCATAGGTGGGAAGAGTCTTTTCCCTCTACATTTCCCACACAATGAAATGACAGACACATTTTTATCTGTCTGCAGAAGTCTTTAAGAGGGCCACAGCTGATAATTGCTGTTTAGGAAAGCAATATCTAAAACCAGAAGAATTAAATGCAAAAGCACTTGAGATCTGGGTGAAGAAATGGGAGCAAAGCAGGTGAGGAGGGATAATGGGAGATGCTGGTTACAGCTGTGTTGTATCTATGGATAAGTAACGACTTGATCATTATTTATCCATAGGAAAGAAAACCATCCTAGGCCCCCTCTGTGCAATAAACCCCCTGGTCCTCTGACACCACGGCTTTCAGAGTCAAAGATTGCTGCTGCTACAAGTTACCAAAAATGAAACATTCATTACTGGTTGAAAATGTTACCGATTCTAAAGAGCAAATTTTGGAGTGCAAAAAAATACTTAAGTTTTCTGAACTATCTTTTACTAAAAGATGCCTTTCAGTTCTCCAGGAAAAGTGAATTTCTTCTACACCCTTTCTTTGAAGCTGCCTTGAACACATTTGTGGTTGTCCTGATGTTGCCTGAACACGGTGATGTGCCAAGAGCTGAGGTATATAACCAGAAAAATATATGGCTGTGAACTTCACCTTTGTTCCTTTAAACCTATGGTTTGCTTTTATTTTAATGAAGAAAAACATATTTATTTACTTTCAAAACAAGAACAGTATTTTGGTGAATTAGCTGTTGGGCAGGATCACTATTTCATGTATGTTTTCACTGTGTATTTCACTATTTTCACAGAGCATTGCCTGCCCAATACTCTGCTTTTAGTCTCTCATCTAATTTCCAGACACCCACTTTAAGCTTGAGGGAGTAGAAAAACTCTAATCATTCTTCCGTGGATGGGCTTGCGAGATAAGGAGAGCGTATTTACAGCAGCCATGAGAAAGGAATGCATGTTTCCAAAATAAAAAAGCATCTTGACATTTCCCTCATGCAGGCCTCAAACTTCTGGGAGCCAGGGGAGATTCCTCAGACCCTCGTGGGTCAGTGAACCCCATCTGAAGAGGCAGAGATGGGAGATGACGCATTTGGGACAGAACTGGAGGAAGAACACTCCAGTTTCTGATAAATAAATACATTAAACAGCCAAGGGAATACAAAGGAAACCTCGCCATGGCAAACTGGCAGCTCCATTCCTGGGACTGAGGAATTCAGTGAGATAAATTTATTTTGGTGGTCATATAGCCAATACCTGGCCACTATTCATGTAAATATTTGTGAGATAAATTTGTTTTGGCCACACAGACAATACTTGGTCACTATTAATGTAAATACTTATGAGATAATTTTTTCTTGGTGGTCATATAGCCAATGGTCACTATTGATATAAATACTTGTGAGATAAATTTGTTTTGGTGACATAGACAATACCTGGCCACTCTTGATGTAAATGCTTGTGAGATAAATTTGGTTTTGGTGGTCACAAAGCCAGTACCTGATCACTGTTGGTGTACAGATTTGTGAGATAAATTTGTTTTGGTCACAAAGCCAAGACAGAAGCTCAGAAAGTGTTTTGCCCTACACTGGGCATCATTTCAGGTTGTCTGAAGTTTTTTTTTGTAAAAAAGGAATTGCCTCAGCCCACCAGCCTGGCCCTGCTTGCACTGAATTCACCCATGAGGAAATTTCATCCAAATTCCCAGGAATTGTCTGGCCATTTATTGAGATTGCACCAAGAAGACACCACTCTTTAGACTTTTGTTGGATGAAGAAGAAAACGCTGCCTGAAGCTTCCATTTAGGAAATGGATATTATTTGGATGCAGACCAATTTGAATTTAAGTTTTTCGTAACTGATCACAGTAAAGTCAGAATTACACTCTTTTAATTTTTTCTACTAAGCTAGCAGTGAAATGAAATATTTCTGTTTATTCAGGCTATGCCCTTATGGACAGAAAAAAAGCCCCTTCAGTTTGGGCATAAACTAAAAATAAAAGCTGAAAAATATTTATTCATTCTTGCAGCCCTGATCCAGGTTTAGTCTGATGGATATTTTTCCTATCTATAGAGTTTTTGCTAGAAAATACAGATATAGTGATTTATGGCTGTTATTCCTTTAAATGTTTCTTTCTTATGAAACAAAATAGAAAGAAATGCAGCACATATTTCTTTAAACAAGTTGCAAGAGCCACTATGACAAATTAATTCACTGTGATAAGTCTAGCAAAGTTTTGATTTCACAGGAGTATTTGGGAGATTTTCTGTTAGCATTGGTGGAACTAATGCTTTGAGTGAGGTGTCTCACAAATCTGAGAGTTGTTTCAGTTCTATAAACACAAGCTCTATGCAGAGAACCTCTAGATTTGAATTATATGAAAATATTAGGAATATTTTCTCTAAAAAATATATGTATATTTGTCTCCTGGTAATTTTTTCTTTAGAAAAATGTTAGAAACACAGATATGGGCTCTACAGCACATAAAGCTGCACATCCACTTTCTTAGAAACTCAAGAAAATAGAGATTAAGTGGATAGAAATACCTTTTTACCTTCAGTTTGTTGCCCTGATGCCAATACACTTCAAAGATTTGTATGTGTGAATTTTAATAATTTAAATTGAAACTTACCAAATATCAGTAATAGTTTCAAAAATTCATTCCAATCAAGATTGATATTAATAAATAAATAAGAATTGCTAAAAACCTACATGAAAATTTCCTTGAAGTGAAATACACTGAAATATTTTCTCATTAAATACCTAAACCCTTTCCAATTTATAAGGCAAGTAAGAAGCAAGCATTTAGAATTCTGTAAAGATTTAGGGGAAAAGTAAATTAAAATGGTTTTGTGGATCTGTAAAAGAAATAAAGGCAGAAATCTCATATAGATTTATTTTCTTTCTGCATGAAGGTGAGGTGCAGAACAAAACCAGCCAGATTTCACAAACTGGAGATTCAATCCTCACAAGTCAGTTCAAGAAACAAATCAAAGCTGGGTTTAGAACAGAGAAAAACCAGTAGAAAATAAACGTGATTCATGATAGTATTTTTATCTGGTAGGAAAACAAATATAATTCACTACTAATCAATACTGGCATGAAAAGGGATTGTGCAAATGGTTGTAAACATAATTTATTCGCTGCATGAATGAGGATTAATAGAATAAAACGGTAATAAATTTCCTAGTCAGAGAAAGTTCTAATATAAAACTCTACAGCTTTGTAGCCTTTATTTCTCATGACTAATTAGCAATAAAAATAAATTGTTATGTCAGAAGGATCTTTGGTACAAACATGCTTTTTTGTTGGTTAAAATGTTACGTGCTAGGAATTCACTTTTCTAGTGTTCATTATTAATTATTGAATTAGCTTACCTGTTTCACAAGAAACAATATCATGACAGAGCTGGCAGATGTTGGAGCTATCCTGGACCAGAGTCCCATGCTGGAATGGAGAGCAAAAAGTGTCACCATGCCCATTCGAATAAATTTGTCCCCAGTATGCTGCTATTTCGCTCTAAAGATCAATTATATTAATTAAAAAAAAAATAGAAGTAAAAGTGTCTTCTTTTATGAACGCCACTGTCCCATGAATGCTCTTTGCAAATTAGTGAGGAAGTCTCCTGAAGTGTTCAGCTTTGCTAGACTCCAACTACGTTTTGGTTTTTGTGAGTAAAGGCAGAGAGCTTAGTCTAAACTTCAGAGCAACTCTGCTTACTGGAGCTTCTCCATTAGCCAATAAGAAGTCAGAAAACGATTAAAACATGAAAGGGCTGATCCTGTTCCTTGAAGCTCCACAGGAATTTTGCCAGTGATTTTTCCAGAATGCAATCCAGCTCCACAAAAACACATATATATATGTTTATATATATAGGTATATGTATATTTATATATATATATAATATATATAATGCAATCCAGCTCCACAAAAACACATATATATATATTTATACATATATAGATATATGTATATGTATATATATATTATATATATAATGCAATCCAGCATCACAAAATACACATATATTTATATATATAGATATATATTTTTTTTATTTTATATATATATATAATATACACATATTGCAATCCAGCTTTAAAAACACATATATATCTATTTAGACATCTATAGATATATGTATATATTTTTACATACATATACTTGTACATATATATATTTACATATATATTTATACACATATATGTATATATTTAATATATATTTATGTACAACACCTCAGAACACAGAAAAACTTTGTGTAGGAAGCTTGGGGGACAGACTGGACAGTGCCCAGGAAACCATCAAGAGCAAAGTCAGGTAATTTATGACTTTTATTTGTCACTGGTGGAGCTCTGCACGTAGGCAGTCACCCTTCTAGTGCTGCATGCTGTGAAATGCTGTAGCTGACCAACCAATTTTAGCTCCTTACAGGTTTTTTTATAGCAAGAGTCACAACTGTGTTCAGTTTAAAGTGTTCAGTGTCACAGGAGCATTTGGAACTGTGAGGTTTTGTTTATTCCTTAGCTAAGAAATAGAGAGATTCCATCAGTGTGACTCCAATCAAGGTAAATAGACATGTTTTGTTTGTATAAATAAAACTTTAGTGATTGCACACCGGGGTACTTCCAATGCTTCTGTGCTTTGTGTATGATTCATGGGGCAAATTAGCATTTATTGTCACAATTCCTTATATTTCTTTCACAACACATTGCTGCCAAGCAACACTGTCCTTTATTCTTAATCTCCCCTGCCACATGATTTCTGGTCATGCCCAGATCTCTGCTCCCTGCCTTAAACTCCTAAGCTTGCACAATTTTGTGGGAGGGATGAAGGATGGGATGGTGAAGGCAGGCAGGTGCTCCATCGGGCAGATGCACACATTTGCAAAAGGGAGTTTCTGGAATAATTGCTGGAGCAGCCCTGGAAGATGCCAGCCTCCATCCCCGAGGCAGACAGGAGGCACAGAGCCTCAGCAGCATTTTCTCTGAGTTTCCTCTCTTTAATCTTCTCCATCACAGCTTTCAGCAGCAGTCACTGGTGCGAAGGGACGAGGAAAGTGGCCAAACCTTTCTGCAAAGGTGACAGCAAAGGGGATCTGTGCATCCGCTTCAACAGCCCCGATGGCAACAGCAGCCAGGCTGTGCAGTACATCTGGGAGACAGGGGATGACAAGTTTGTGGAGAAGAAGTTCCACGCTGGCATCTGGTACTCCTGTGAAGAAATGATCAATGAAGAAGGTGAGTAAACCCGTGGAAATGTGTTTAATTAAGTAATCGTGGTTCTTCCTGCTTATTTGGTGTGTCCTTCCCTTCTGCTTCATTAATTTCTGTGTATTTTATGGTGTTTGCGTCCTTAAAAAGTTGCTCTTCTCTAGCAAAGGGGACCTTAGAGGGTCCAGTCAATTCCTAAAAAATTCCTACTGTCCAGTCAGTTCCTAAAAAATTCCTAATAAATTCTGCAAAGAACATTAGGGTGACAGGTTGTGGTTTTGATTTAGCTGACAGATCGTGGTACAGATAAAGATTATTTGATATTTATTCTACTCACCATAACAGCAAGTCAAATGACATGAATAGGAAACCATTTCATTTTTCCAGTGGTTCTATTCTTTTGGTCAAAAATGAACATACTTTCTTTAAATAATTCCTTCTGATCCCCTATGGCAACATAAAAAACACAAACTGGTTTTATTGTTATTTTTTAAATCATCTGCACAAATATATCTGTGGGATCTAAATTAGTTCCTGGATTTCTTCTTGAGCACAAGTATTTCTACTTTGTTACTGTGATCTCACCTTGCATAAATCAAAGCAGAAGAGGATTATTTCATCCTGCTAAAACATTACATGGAGACTTACTAGCCATAAGTGGTGGCATTTAATTGGGGCTCACTCTGCATATGTAATTATTATTAGAATTAAATTATTGAAATATTTTTCATATTTATATAAAATTATTAGCTTGACATTACAGAAACTTTCTAGTAAATTTTGTATTTTTGTATAAGGGAATTGCTGGTTCAAGAATCCAAGCATTTCTTGTAAAACCAGATCAACATTAACTTTTTCCCTTGATTGTCCTGATCAGTTTAAAAGCAACAGGCAGAACAGAACTTCAGAGAAACCAAAGCAGCTGTCACCTATGCCATAAAATACAAATATTTTCGCAGTCACCTCTCCTGAAGGTCCAGTTCTACCAGAAGCTCTTGTAAGTTATGCAGTTTCAAGGGGAAAATGTCAAAGATCAGAGCAAACTGCATATCCAAAAGCCACTTTTACCCATGCTCTGAGTACCAGGCTTGTGTAATTTGAGCATCTGCTATGGAAGCTCATGTGTGGAAACTCATGTTTTCTGACTTGGTGCAGTGAGGAGCTGGAGAAAAAAAAAACCACCCAGCATGTCCAGATCAGAGATTTAATTCTGAGAGCTTTGTTCACAGCATCTGTGTGGGGGGCAGGAGGTCATGTGGGTTTGAAAATCAAAGCTTACAGGAAGAAATTGGAATGAAGCTTAGAGGGAATTTGTGTGAGCAGCAGCCTGGCTGCTGTGGGGAGAGCAGCTCTGCCCTGACAGGGGATTCCTTCCAGGCTGCCACTTCTGCAGGGGAATTCTCCTCTCCTGCCTTTCACAGCCACCACCCCATGGAAATCAATTCACAGCCTTTCTCCAAGGCTTCCAGGCTCTGCTTCCACCTTGGGAGGATTCTCTAGTTAAATCCCAGGGGAAGGTTGATGTGCCAGGGTCTCTGTGTACACTAAAAGCAGCTTCTCCTCATCTTCTCACTTTCTGCCTGTATGATAGATTTTGCATTTTCTTCTTTCTATTAATCTGTTTCGTTAGAGCATTACAGAATCCAAAATAATCCCGAATTTGATTTATTTTTTCTTTTTTAGGTGAGACATGTAGAAGCTTTATCAGTCTGACTCCAGCTTCTGATCGAGGTAGAGATGTGTATTTTTTGTCTGTAGTCAAAACTTTCCTGATCACACCAATATAAGGATTCTGCATTAAATTAAATTAATCCATTTCAAAAATGCATGCTTGAATCATAAAGGGTATTTTTTTGTCCTTTATTTAGTTTTCCAACTTCAAAATGAAGGTAATATGATTTATAATATGAATGTATGCCTTTCTGAAGACACACCACTTGAATATGGATGGCTTTTGAAATTTGAATATGGATACTGGAAGTCAAATTTTTTATATTTTTGCCCTCTGTCTCCTCATACCTCAATATTTGCAGCCAGGAATTCTGTGGCAGTGTGTGAACATCCACCCTGGAGGTTTGTGTGCTGAGGGGATTGAAGGAGCTCTGCTGCACACCAAACCAGCCTTGGTGGAATCTGAATCCCTGGGCCTTACTCAGAGCGATGAGGAGACATTTCCATTCTCTTCTTTCAAAGAATATTCAATAATTCTTAATAAAGAAAAATGAATTCTTAATAAAGAATTATAATTCTTATTATGGAATAGTTCCAATATTCTTATAAAGCATTCCTGCAGATGCTGCTATTTGCCTTCCTCTTGATCCCCAGTAGGAAAACATCAGTCCATCACTGATCTGATCAGACCTATCACTTTACAAGTGGCTGATCCAGAAAAAAATCCAAAACTCCTTCTTCCCAGCATTCTGGGACTGGAGTATTTGCCTGGATATGCAATTTCACACCCTTGGAGAAGGAGAACACTCAGTCTCTGAACCCAGTCTTCCTCCTGCCTGCTGCAGCTCATCACGGTGCTTTAACAGAATAATAGAATTTTGTAGCATGAGAAAAAAAAATATAAATGGGATGTGGGTGTAGTTACACAGAATTGAGGGGTGGTTTTGGGCCCTGCCTTGAGAGTTCCTCACAAGGAAAACTGCTGGTGGGCACAGGGATGAAACAAACTCAGAACAGCAGCAGCAAATGTCACAGGCACTGGCAGGCCAGGTGGAGACAGCCAAGAAGCATCTAGGTACCTAAAAACCAGGAATCTCCCCCTGGGTACTGAAATCCTGTGTGGAAATCCTGCCCAGAACAGGTTTGTGTTCTGCACAGGGTTTGTGATCCAAACTCGGGGTGCAGCAGGCTCAGCCTCCCCAAATTTCCCAGCCCTGGCTCTCACACAGGGCTGATCACCATTGTTCAGTGCATTTCTTACAAAGGCTCACTGGCCAAAAATGTTCAGATGCAAACTCTTACAGCTGGAGCAGCCAGAACTGTTGGGCAATGCAACATCTGGAGTTCCTGATGAAAATCACAATTTTTTACTGAGATAGATTTTCTGGAGGAACAAACCATGTCCAAGAACACCCACACATAGCCTGGCCCAAGAATTTAATGTCTAAATGGCCCATGAATCAATTTTCCAAGCCAACATTTGGAGTTACACACCACACAAATATTGTCTCCTGCCCTAGGTGATGTCTGGTAATCAAGGATGTGTCCCAGCAGTGTTTCAATTTTTAAATTATGATTGTTTGTGTACATCTTCACGTGAAATCACTGCTTGAATGTACAGCCAGGTGTCTCAGGACACATTTGGTTTTTAAAAAGTTTGGGGAAGACCATTTGCTACAGCAAATTTGGACACAAGGAGGCCTCCTGCTCCTGGCTGTGGGACATTGGCACGCTAAAGGTCAGACAGAAGGCTGAGAGACTTTAATGGGAGGATTAACTCCTTGCATAAGATGTAATTACCAGATCTCCAAAAAGAGAGGAATTAGCAGATAACTAGGGAAATGAATCTCAGAGAAACCTGGAGGCTGTCTGGGCTCATGAAGGCTTCTCTGTCCAAAAAAGAAAAAAAATCAATATTCTCTTTGGTTCCAAGTTAAGCCTGTGGGGAAAATTTTATTGAATGACTGGACCCACAGGCAGTGTAGGGGTGTGCATGGCCTCCAGGTTGTTTGTTAGCTGCTCCTGTCTGCACTCAGAACCATGACATCAACAGTTCTTTTTATATTGCCTTTGGTTCTTTTTATATTGCCTTCAGTTCTTTTTATATTGCCTTGGGTTGTTTTTATATTAACTTTGGTTCATGGCGATTTTAGGGTAGCTACAGATATAAAACCACACTGTCCCACCTTCTGAGTGTGTAGCAGGAACATGCAAATGCTTTTCCAATAATTATAATTTGGGGTGTCCATTGACACTGAAGTCCTCCACAGATGTTCTATCACAGCATCCTCACAGCCCTTGTGTTTCTGTTTAACTTGGCATGAACAGTACAAATGAAGAAGGAAATGGTGAAATTCTGAAATGATTGCTGATAATATCAGTGCTGTTGATTTGATTTCCAGGGGTTTTGTGGCTGTCTATTGTAGCAGAGCTTCTCTACGTGGTTTTGCTCCTGACTGGGAACATTCTCATGTCAGTAGAAATATGCTACTACAGCTCTGTCATTGATGGGCTGAAGATCAACGCCTTCTCTGCAGTGGTCACCGTGTTAGCAGGTACAGTTAAGCATCTCCATTTCACAAAATGAAGCAAAATTTCATGGGAAAATATTATTTTCAATTCATCATTTCTTAATGTCGTCTATTTCAAATTTTATATTTGTGGCTTTTGCTATCTTTATCTTAATTGTTTTAATTTGATCATTTTTCATTTAGTTGTCAGGTTGGTTGCCAAAGACTAAATAACTGATCTTACTATAACATTGCATTTTTTAGGTCTTCTGGGCATGGTTGCTCACATGATGTACACAACTGTATTTCAAATGACTGTAAATCTTGGTCCTGAAGACTGGAGACCTCACACTTGGGATTATGGCTGGTCCTATGGGTACTAACTGGTTTATATTTGGTTCCTTCCACTACATTTTGGTCACTTCACCCTATGTTCAAGGAATTATACCTAATTTATAAGCAATGCCTTTAACTTACTTCATTTCTGAGGATGCAGCTCAGTAACCAGGTGTTGTTCTTGTCAATCAGTTGTCTTAAATTATCGCCCAGAATGTGTGAGTTTGCAAGGTTTGTGTTTGCCATCCCTCAGACAGTACAGAGAGGTCCAGCTGCCCTGCATGAAGCAAATGTTCTTCTCCAGACACATCAAACCCAGATTTGATGAGGCAGAGGTTC
>QUSF01000033.1:6886404-6899143 GCA_003676055.1 Chloebia gouldiae | reverse complement strand
GTTCTTCTCCAGACACATCAAACCCAGATTTGATGAGGCAGAGGTTCTTCTCCAGACACATCAAACCCAGGTTTGATGAGGCAGAGGTTCTTCTCCAGACACATCACACCCAGATTTAGCATTCTCACCTCCCAGGACAATTGTATTGCCTAAATTGTTTAAAACTCTTCCAGCTTCAGTCATTTAGGCTGACATTTTCCTATTACATGCATGCTTCAGATTGTTGTATCTGGAACATTTCACAGAATCACAGAATTAACCAGGTTGGAAAAGACATTTGAGATCATCAAATCCAACCTGTGAGCCAACATTACCTCATCAGCTAAACCATGGCACCGAGTGCCACATCCAATTTTCCTTAAACACCTCCAGGGATGGTGACTTCACCACCTCCCTGGGCAGCCCATTCCAATGCCAAACCATTCTTTTTATGAACATTTTTTTTCCCTAATTTCTAGCCTAAACTTCCCCTGGTGCAGCTTGAGGCTGTGTCCTCCTGTCCTGTCACTGTTCCCTGGGAGAAGAGCCTGACCCCACCTGAACCCTCCAATTCAGGCTCATATGGCCATATTTTTACATGCTGCTTTTAATTTCACACGTTTTTAACAAATTGTATTTCAATATGATTTTTTTAGTTCTGTCTCCTTAAGGGTTTGCTTTTAACATTTCAGAGTTGATGTCCTTTTTCTCTGTTTAGCACGCCATGCATTTTCTCAGGAATGCATTACAATGCTCTGAACCTGCTTTACTCAGATATTTAATAGCTCTTTTTAACACTTTTGGGCAACTCACATTTTTCTCAGTGTCCCCTGTGAGATTTATACTCATAATAACTGCACCTTTTAATTTTTTATGCATTCCTCTTTTATTTTTTTTTTATAAAACCACTTTCTGATATTAAGCTCTAAGCTTAATAGAGAAGTAAAGCTCAAATAGAGCTTAAATAAAGAAATTGGAGGTTGGGTTTCATTAAACAGGTTTGTTAAATGCAGCTATTGCAACAAATATGTAGAGGTCTGTAAATGGTCATTGACCAAGAGTGTTTCTCCTTCACCTAGCCTGTTCATCTTTCCCTTACAACACAATCAAACATAAGAGATGTTTTCAAAACTAAAATTGAAGGACTTGAATATGAAAATGACCTGATAATTTTTCTTTTTTGTTTTCAGCCTTGCATGGACCTCCTTCGCTTGCTGCATGGCCGCAGCTGTCACCACTATTAACAAATACACAAAAACTATCTTGGAATTCAAGCACAAAAGAAAAAAGCTGGAAAGGAGCTTTAGGATTCAGTACAGGTTTCCTGAGCACACAGCTCCAGAGAAGGTTTGCAATGTGTATGTGAACTCTTTCCAAAACACCACAGATGACCCCACACACGCACTGAGAAGTCTGCGTCACCTGGCCACGATTTCAGTCCTGTAAAGATGAACCAGACCTCAAAGCACTCTGTAAATCATAATCCTAGATCCAAAACAGTGCTAATGAAGAAAATGTATTAATGTGTAGTATTCTTTATTTTTCTTAATAAAGAAATTGTATTTCCTGGATGTTTCAAGGAAGTCTTGGTATTGGAAAAGAAGATTTAGATGGCTCAGTTCAGATAACAACAGTGACAAAGGTTCCCCCCAGGTCTAGTTTTTAAGCAGTTTCTAACAGTGATAGAGAGTATGTGAATTTGTTAGAATTTTAGAGCATTTCTCCACCCTGATTCTTTATTAAAAAGACTAAAAAATTCCATCCTGAAACCAAAACCCATGAGAAGCAGGGCAGCAAATAAAGCATGTGGTGCATAGCTTGGATAATTTTTTGTGGTGGAAGGTTCAGTCTCTCCAAGAAAATCTGTGAACCTCAGCTTATGGTTCAAGAGTTTCTCCACACACATGGTGGATTTGCTGTGAAAGGAAGGCTGGTAGAGGGAACAGGTTTCAGTGTAAACACTTAATTAAAATAAGAAGGCAAAATAAAACCTGGAAGATTGATGAGGAGGCAAAATGAAATCTGAAAAATACCTGGTTGTAGACAGCATAAAACTCATCTATGGAACTCTCCAGGAAACATTCCGGGAACAGAGTCAGAAAGAATAAAAATTTGATTTATACATTTTTACATGAAGAATCTATAATCACATTAAAGATGGGGAGGTGGAAATGATTCAGTCATCACAAATCAGGAACATGGAGCTTCCTCATGGAACTGAGCCATGGGCCTGCTTGGTTGGGCACCAGCTTTGCTTCACTTGGGTGATTACTCCTGTTTTTGAGCCCCTTGGGAAACTCTGGGTGGCAGAGGTTTTACACAGTCTCCTGGGCAGCTCTGGGCTTTGGAAAAGCCCCTATATATCTTTATTCAGGCAATAAATACAGTTTGAGCTTGTTATGCCAGCAGAATCTGCAACAGGTCAGGTTATGGCCAGGGATAAGGTAGAGCTGATAACAGAGAAGAATCATTAAGAAAAAAAATCATTGGTGGTAAGAGAGGAGAGTTTTTGTGCATGGTTTGAATATATTCAAGAAATAAGATTTCCTTACCTTGTTGGCAACAGGTCCCAAACATTCCCTGCTGCAAATGTAAAAACAATTTCCTGTATCAAATCCTAATGTCATTTGTTCCAGTTGGTGTCCATTACCTTTTTTATTTCTTCTGTGCATATTTGATAAGAATCTGGCTCCATATTCCCTGCACCATCCTACCGGGTGGCTGCAGATAGCAATAAGGTTTGCTCTTCAATCTTCAGAAAAGTCTGTCTTTATCCTTTACAGTGCTCTGAAACTGCCACCTTCAGTCCAGCAGGGGAACAAAGCAGTTCCTAGAGTTTGTGCCCACTCTGTCAGGAGCAGGCTCAACCCCTTGACCAAAGCACAGATCTTGATTCCTTACCCTTGACATGTTTCAACCACCTTCACCAACAGAGGAATTATTTCTGATTCCATCTGACTTTCTGCTTTTTGTCAAGCCTAACTCTTTTTACAATAGATTTTTACCCATCTCATGCTGTTCCTGGGTGTCATGGAAGAATTTCCAACTCATCCAGGAACATACTTGGTTGATGCCTACAAGTCCTTTGAAAAATCCAATTTATGCAAGTGCCTTATCTTTTTTTCTTAGCCTGCATATTACTAACACAGCCTGACAATCTCTTCCATATGCTGTTTCCTCAGGATTGTTTCTTACACTGGTTTGCATGCATTTAAAGTGTTGTAGGTGGGCAAGGGCTTTTTAAATAATTGTGCAGTAAGAATCCACCCAGATCCATTCTTAAATCTCAAACTGTGTGTTTTTCTCATGCTAACCATTCAAGAAGTTGCATGTCTTCTGCTGGGTATCTGGTAAATAAATTCACCTGATGAAATGCAAGATTTCTTATCCCTATTTGTAAGCTACAGTTTTATATTCTTCCTCATATTTTAACTTTTGACACCCAGTGCATCCTGAAACCACATTATTTGAAAGCAGAGGGAAAGCACCAGCAGCATTTTTATTCTGATTCATTAGATCCAATCAATTTTGATGAACATGGCATCTCAGTAAATTTCAGACACAGATCTACAGCAGTCCTGGTTTACCAGTGGAAGTTAATGAGAGAAATTGGCACCACTGGGATGCAATTCCTGTTATCCTGAACTCATCTTAATATTTCTTTTTCTTACCATAATATTTTTATGTGCAATATATATCCACAGGTGAGGGAGAGAAACAGAGAACAACAAATGAAACAGAAAACTTCAGATTAAATAATAGATTTCCCCAGAGGGGAAAAAAATATTGGGTCTAAAATACCAGTGGAGAAACCTCATCTTCAAGATGAGAAAAAGCCACTGAATTAGAGAAAAGTGTGACCCATTTAAAAGGTCATCTAATCCTTCTTTTCTTTTAGGCAGGATAAACTAAAGCTACATTGCTTTTTTACAGATGTTTCATTAATCTCTTCTTTAAAGCTTCTGAAGACAGGCATTTGAAAATTTCTCTGGCAATCTATCCTTTGTGCTTAACTATTCTTAGCAGAAAATGCTGTGCCTGAAAATCTCCTTGGCAGTAATTTTAGCACATTGTCTTACTCCAGCAGGCATGGAGAACAGTTCAGTCCTGCCTTCTCTGCAGAACATTTTAGGAATTTGAAAATCATTAAGATACCACTGGCTTATACTTTTGAGATTAAAAAAAAAAAAAATCTGTTTTTTGAAACTTTCTTGATGGGATACTGGTGTTATTTTACCTCTTGCACTCTCGCTGCCTTCAGCTGTGGCTCCTTGAACTGCTCACTGTCTTGAAATGAAATCGTGTGAAGAATTTCTGCTGATCTCTAGAATGTGCAGAATGGAGCAGAAGGATTATCCAGCTTATTTTAACATGTAATCCACTTGTTTTTACAACAAAGAAGGACAATAATAGAAATTATAGAAATCACAGAATGGTTTGGGTTGGAAAGGACCTTAAAGAGCATCTGTGTCATTTCATCTATGGGCAAGGACAACTTCCACTATCCCAGGTTGCTCCAAGACCTATTCAAACTGGCCATGAGCACTTCCAGGGATGGGGCAGCCACAAACAACATTGATTCATGTTTAGCTGGAATGTCCTGTGGTCCCTGATCCTTTTCTGATGAAATGATGCTTGTTCTGCATCCTGTTCTTATGGAAACATGGAGGACTTGGCTGTTGCTGAGGTACAGAAAGAAGCAGAACTGAGATCCCAGCAAATGCCCATTGGTTTGAAGGAGCAGAGTTCTGCTGAGGACCAAGAACATTTTGAATAAATTATTTTCTGAAGGCAGAGTCGCTCACACTCCAATAAAACCCCAGTGCTACACCAGAAAATAGATGGAGCTCCAGCAGGTGCTGCAGGAACTGACCCCTCCATCCCAGAGGTGAACAACTCCCTGAGCCAGGTTTCCTGAAGCCAGAGCAATTCAATTAAAGCTACAGCAAAAGGTTCATGTCCCTGCAAGATGACAGATGTTCCTTTGCCCTCAGAACTCCTTTCATGTTTGGTGATTGTGAGTGAGGTATAGAAGTGAGCTGGTGCTGGAAGTTATGTGAGCAATGGGACTTGGAGCAGCAAGAGCAGTTTGGTTCCAATTATCCAGCATTGGATAATCCCTAAAAGCAGAAGAGTAGAAGCTTTATAGATGATTGTGTGTGTCAATGATAGTGGTGTTATTCTACTCATAGCAAGCAGCACAAGTCACTGACATTCAAAACAGAAACCTTTTTTTTTTTTTTTTCAGGTCAAAAGCAAGGAAAATAACTGAACAAAATCAATTTTCCTCTTCTGTCTTCAGATTTTCCCTAATCCCTGAGGCAACAATGGCAAAAAACAGCTCGGGGAAGAATGTTCTGATGTAAACTGCTGCTCTGGGGATGGGATTGGCCATAAGCACCTCCTGCTTCCTCCTGCTCACCGTGGCAAGGACCTCCTCTGCCACCTCCACGGGGTGCACACCATAGGACACCTTCCTGAAAAAGACTAAATGAGAGAGGAGTGAGAGCTACAGACACACAGACAGGCAGGCAGGCAGATACAAAGGTACACAGCCAGTGAACCTGTCAAATCTGTTTCATTTCTATGCACTTTCAATCCCTTCCCCACTCCATTCTCCTCATCAATATGTGGCCAAGATATTTTCATAACTGAGCCAAAATTCTTACAGTCCCTAAGGGAAGGAGCAACCTGAGTGCAGTGGAATTCTCCCTTTGGACCTTTTGTGCTCTCCTCCCCCTCCATTCCTGATGCCCTGATATATTTATTTTCTCACATAACATTGTCTCTTTCCACATTCCTTCTCTTTTCACCAGGCCAATATTACCTCTCCAATATCTCTTTCTTTTGCTCCTCATGCTTGTTCATCCTTTCTGTCATTTCCATTATTTTTCCTTTTTTTTTTTTAACCCTGGAAAAGCCTCCCTCCTGCTTTGTGTGCCTCATCTTCATCCACCCAGACTTACATTTCCAAATAGATGCCTCCCAGTTGCCAGGTGCTGGCTGGCGATGGTATGAACAGATGAAGGTTGGACTCACAGTGCTGACAGAAATATCAAATTCTTCCATTTCAGCTCTAAGACAATCAAAAAAGCCTACAGCAGCATGCTTGGAAGCAGCATCTAAAATTAAAAAGCACACATATGAATGTGTAGATATGATTTTATGGAAGCAGATGTATAATAAAGCACCAGTGTTTGGGAAAATGAGCACAGAATGATTAACAAAATGCAAAAGAATTATTTCAGCCAGTGAAATTATCATAGAACATCTTTAAAACAAGCAATAAGAAATTATCTGTACAGGACAACTGTGCATGCAGTCTCTTGGACATGTCAAAGAGCACATGTCTGCATTTCCCAGTCAGAAACTGCACATCCTGGGTTAGGAAATAACAATTCTGCTATCCCAGCAGTTCAAAAATGTCTTTGGTGGTGGAATTGTCCCTGAGGTGAGTCCTCACACCTTCTGTTTCTGCAGTTTGTAACACATCCACGCTTTGTAAACTGATTAGCACTTTGCCCTGCAGCAGATTTTAATGCTGAAGTGAATTTTAAAGTAACTGAATGTCAACACTTTTATATCTGCTTTTAGAGCCTTTTTATTGAGCACAGGATGAATTAGATGATAGTGTGTGAATCTTGAGCAACTCTGCTCAGTGCAGCAGAGCTGCAAAGTGCTCAATCACCTTTATTTGCCTCAGTTTACAGGGAAAATCAACCTGTGCATATCTAGGTGGGCTCTGGGAATAGAGAGATGCTTCTCCATGCACTCATTTTGACATCCCTTCTTCTGGCAGCTTCATTCCATGCTATTTCTATTTCATGTCTATTTATTTTTCTATTTCTATTTCTATTTCTTTCAGCCAAATACTGTAGTAATACCAAATTGGATCAAATTAGCACTTTTAATAACCTATGATGAGTGTCATGGTCTCCTCACAACTTTTGCATTAGAATGAATGTTTTTGCAATGTATGACTTACAAGCTGCACGAAATGGAATTCCTATTTTCCCTTGGATGCTATTAATTAGAACAATCTGGCCAGTTCTCCTTGAGATCATGTTAGGAAGAATGGCTGCAAAAAGAGAAATACAAGAAAGAGACACATAAGTAAAAGTGTAGTGAAAAGGAACAACAGCTGAAGTGTAAATAGCACAAATTCAATAAAGGTTGTCTCAATGCTGCAAGGAAAAGGATCATAAAATCCAATAGCTGAGAACTGTCTTCTAGACCTCACCTGAATTCTGCATAGAGTTGGTTCCAGTATTAACCCATGTAATTGCCAATGTGCTTTAAGTGGTAACAGCAAAAAAAAAAAAGAAAGAAAGAAATAAAATACCTTTGGTTAATGTGATAGGTCCAAAATAGTTGGCATCCATGATCTTTTTATCAAGTTCCAGTGAAATGCTCTGCACTGCTCCTTTCACCTTCATACTTGCATTGTTGATCAGTATATCCACACAGCCATAGCAGTTCAGGATTTCCTTGGCAACATCTCGAATGCAGCTTATGTCTGTGATATCCAGAAGAATCAGCTTTGGTGCATATGTCTGGTGAACAAAAGCCTCATTTCAGTCAGTCTGAATGTATATTTATTATGGACAAACTGTATTTCTATTTCTATCTATTTCTATTTCCTTGTCTTGTAAATGAATTTACCTTGGTACTTGAAGTGTTTTTGTCATTCTCACATAAATGTAGGATTTTAAGATCACCTCACTGTAGAAAGAAGATAGTTCAGCAATGAGAGCTGGGGTTGTTCAGGCTGGAGAAGGCCCTGGGAGATTTTAATGCTGCTTCCAGAGCCTAAAGGGGCTCCAGGAAAGCTGGAGAAGGACTTTGGACAAAGGGATGGAGAGACAGGACACAGGAATGGCTTCCCACTGACACAGGGAATGGCTAAATGAGATATTAGGGGAAATTCTTCTTTGGGAGGGTGAGGATGGCCTGGTACAGGGTACCCAGAGAATCTGGGGCTGCTCCTGGATCCCTGGCAGTGCCCAAGCCAGGCTGGAGCACCTGGGACAGTGGGAGGTGTCCCTGCCATGGCAGGGGTGGCACTGGGTGGTGTTTAAGATCCCTTCCAGTCCAACCCATCCTGTTATTCTGTGATAATTGGTGTTCACAGACACTGAAATTCAGATGAAGCAGAACACCACTGAAGGGTCAGCTGGACTAGCTCCTAGTGAGTTTTGTCTCTTGTTGTCAATGGAAACAGAAAATTGACACAAGGGTGACTCCTACCAGTTCAAGGGTCTTCCTGGGAAGAACCCTTTACTGACCAAAAACTGAGCTTCAGTGCTTTGATAGATGAGCCACATACACATGGGGATAGATGGAAGGTAGGAAGGGTTTGTTTTGCTATAAGTTATACAAATGGAGTTTATATTTGTATGATTTCTGCAAAAACAGATTTTATCAGCTGTGGGGCAGAGGAATGAACATGAAGTTTTTTTCCCTTTACTGTATTAATTAGACAACGTAATGCAGAACTCTTAGTCATACTTAATATTTTTCCCTAGTTCAATCTGTGCAGGCACTACTTTTGTGGTTATTTATGTAGATGAATGAAGTCCATTGCAAAAAAAAAAAAAAACAAAAAAAAAAAAACACCAACAACAAAAAAAAAGCCAAAAAAAAAACCCCACACATATTTGTAGGTCTGATGAACAATGGCTGCAAAATTTATGTGATGCCTTCAGGAACATCTGTGCCCTGGAATGAGTCAACTGAATGTTGGTCACAGAAGGGAAGCTTTGCCAGGAATCTCAAAAACACCTGCCAGAGAGCTGGAGCAGGGACAGTCCTGCATCTCCACTGTCAGTGGCCATGTGAAAAAAAGATTTTTCTTTTTTCACTCCAAATCCCTTCTGCCTGGGACTTTCCCCCAAATAGTGAAGAAGCTCAAAATGATCTTTAGACCCATCTCCCACTCCTTGAGCACATGAATTATATGAAAAACTGACAGCATTTCCTGTCATGAAAGGAAACATTTGGATTTCTTTAATCCAAATTATCAGGCAAATTGCTCTGCTGAGGATTTCTAGCTGGTGGTTTGTGCAGAACACAGGAGCTGTTCCACAGGATTAGAGCAGGATTTTGGCATCATGCCTCTCTGAACTGTGTTTGCTGTTGGTACCTGGGTGACCAAAGCCATCACTGAGAGCAAATTGTGTTTCTTGGACGTTGTTTTACTGGAATTAAAATTACATTTTGTCCCTGAGCAGGGTTTATCCCAGGCTATGAATACCTACCATGCTGGGGTCTGTCACACTAATTAAGGCATCATACAAGGCTTCTAACTTTTCCCACGTCCTGCCACACAACACAAGCCTTGCTCCTCCTGCATGAAACACACGAGAACATTCTAGGAGAGAAATACATTAAAAAAATTAATTACAATAGTGGCAAATTGATTTTGATTATTTTGTTTGAACTGGGATGCTGGTTTTGCTAAGGGTGTTGAATCCCTGCTTTAAAATTCTTTAATTTTAAAGAAAATGAGAAAAAAAGAAAGCATTGACTTGTGATAGTATATAGGTGAGAAATAAATTAAAATTAAATTTAATGCAATGGGATAATGCCTGTGTTGAATGGGCAACAGAACAACCCCAGTGCTGTGGCTTGCTGTCCTCTAGGTAGTATTTCCTCCAGATTTCAATACCCACAGGAAATCCAGTTATGCTAATCTACCCATTTTAGATTTCTTAAATGACCATGTTAGACTCTTAATATCTGTATGGAAATATTTATGGATCCACCCTTGTAGTTTTGCAAACCTGTGCAGCTGGAAGTTTTTATTTAAGCAATCTTTTTCATTATTTACAACAGTAATTTTATGAACGCCTTCCATTTTCTTTTTTTTTCTTTTTCTAGCATAGAAGGATTTTTAATTTAATGCCCAAAGGAGTATTTGACAGAACAATTATAGCAGCATTTTCCCTATAAACAATAGTTGAGGCAATGTGGTGAAAAAAATGAGAAAAACATTCCTATGTGAACAGCAATAAAGGTGAAAAGAGAAAGCAATGATGTTCTCCTCTAGAACTTCCCTGAACTTTTCTGAGTTCCAGCACTCAGAAGAAACAGGAACTAGATTTCAATAACAATCACAAACCACTGAAAACATCTTCAATCATCATAGCTTTGTTTCTCTTTTTTAACTTCGATGAATGTCCCCTTTAGTCTGGAAATTCTGGCATGTAGGAAAAGAATTTGGCTGTTTCCTTAGAGCCCACATCCCCAGCAGCTGGCCACACAGCTGGTATTTTAAAGCTTGGAAGGGATGGCCATCACATATGCCAGAGTGGAAAGTTAATTTTGCATTATTTGGAATCACTCAAGCCTGCAAAAAACATCCTGGTGTCAGCCTATGGGATACAGGTCATGGGTATATTTATATATAATAATGTAATGTAATGTAATGTGATATTATATATATAATATTGTATATATAATGTAATGTAATGTAAAATTATAATACTATAATATTTTATTGTATATATAATGTAATGTAATATATATAATATAATATTATATATGTAATGTAATATTTTAATATTATATATATACAATGTTATGTAATGTAATGCAATGTAATGTGTATAATATTATATATATAATATAATATAATATAATATAATATAATATAATATAATATAATATAATATAATATAATATAATAATATAGTATTGTATTATATTATATATAAAATAAATATAATTATATATTATATAATATATATTGTATTATGTAGAATTAGATATTATATTATATAATATACATTCTATATATTCTATATATTATATATATTTATATATAGAATATCTATAAATATATTATTTTTATATATATAAAATAATAAAATAAGTGGATCTATTGAGGCCTTTTAATAAAACCCTACTTTATTCTCTAACCTCTCCCTTCCTTGTCCTCTGAAGTCTCACTGCACAGAGCCAGGCAGCCCAGCTGAAAGCACTGCAGGGGTAATTCGGGTGATAGAGGGGGAAGAGATGCAAACAGGGACAGGGGGGAGCATTGCTGTTCACAAGGAGCAGGAACTGTTGAAATCTCTAAGGGCTGAAAAGGAACATGTAACACAGAACACCTGTTTATGCAGCCACCCTGCACTGACAGCCTGTGAAATGAGATCTTACAGTAGCAACATGCTAAAAATAGCACTCTGTGTTCTTTACAAACCCTCTCCTTCCATTGAATTAAATAAACACAAAGCTCTGCAGCTCCTACTCATTTACCAACAGTTCCCATGGCTGAGGCTAAAAATATACACTTCAAAAATCATAGGATTTGTTTATAGATATATTTATTAGCTCCTGCTTCATCCAGCCAGTTCTGAATGCATCCAAGGCACTGTGTGCATGTTTATCACCCAGAGTGTCACTCTCTGGCTAATACTCATCTCTTGGAGCCAGTCTCATAAGCTCTCATAGACAAGTTTTAAACCCAAGATAGCTCAGCTACCTCAGGTGGCATAAAAGTAGCAGGATGGCTCCTGTGACAGTGTTGGAAACAGAAAAGTTTTAATAAAAGGCAAAATAAAAAAGCTCTTTACAGAGAAAAACTGAGCCAGGGCAAGAGGTTCTTGCTCCTGCTAAAACACTTCAGAAAAGCAATTTACTTCTTTTGTTCTCTTATTTTTCTAGGGAATTGCTTAGGTGGGACTTTCTGGCTTCTGTCCAATTCACTGTCCTTAAGTGTGAGGTGAAGTCCCCAAGGTCCTATGAGGTGTCTTTTAACCAAATTGAGGAGAGAAACTTCTGGTTTTTTTTCCTTTTTAAGGAGACAAAGGGTAACTTGGTCACTCCATCAACAGGGGCTACATTCCTACATCTGGCTGCTTCTGAGAAGAAAGGAGACAACTCACCCTTGCCCAGTCCAGAGATGGCATCTGTGATCACCACCACCTTGTTCTGCACTGCTGACTTGGACAGCAGCCACCTGACTGACTGGTAAATATAAATAATTCCACTGATCCCTAAGAGAAGCAATGGCAGAGCAAGTACAGAAAACACACCCATGGCTGTGGGAAACAAAAGACCACATGAGAGTACAGTAATCACAATACACATTCATTATTTTTCAATTATTCCTACCTAAAAAAACCTATAGAAAATCTACTGATCAGCATGCCAATGCAGCAACATGAAACAGTAGCAAGGTAATTTTCCAATCAAGGGGGCAGTATTGTTTTTTAATCAACAGGGTAATGTTGTTTCTTTGTCTGTTTTCCCCAACTTTGTATGGGCTAGGCAAATCTGGGTTCCTTTTATGCAAAATTACTGTATGTTGGCAAGACAATAATAAAAAATATATTTATATTCTATTATGCCTTGAGGCAAACCATAAAATAAACACAGAACTTTTAATTACACTGCTATTATTAGAAAACAGAAAAAAAGCTTTTAATCCAAATTTCAGATGAAACTCACAACAGAAGTATTTTCTTTTCTAAAAGACAGAGAAAATACAATCACTTACCATGGCTATGAAGTCTCCAGACACAGACAGACCATTCTATTGCATTTTTGCAATTACAGGTTTAATTAAAATCCTTTAGCACTTTCACAGAGCACTGATTTGTTGAGGCTGCTTGCCCTGAATGACGGTGGCTATGTATGGCCTGGTGGCAGGGTAAATATAGCCTGCCCAGTGTGATCTGCATGCCTGACCTACCCACCCAACAGCCTGGGCAGGCACAGGAAAGCTCTCAGAACACTATCAATCCACCTGCACCAA
>QUSF01000033.1:6832851-6886394 GCA_003676055.1 Chloebia gouldiae | reverse complement strand
CTGCTGTTGATTTTTAACTTCTTTTCCACAGAAAATCTCTCAGAACAGTATCAATCCACCTGCACCAAAAACCACCTCTCCTGTCAATTTCTGCCTCTGCCAAGGTCAGGATTGAAGGGCTCAGGATGGTATTTGGTGTTCAGACTCAGATGTTTATTATTTCTTATCTATAAGTCTATTATTTCTTATCTGTAAGACTATCTACAGTCCTACAAGTCCCGATTTCTACAGCATTCTACTGCAAGCCAAAAAATGCCTAACACTCTTTCTCTACAAGGTCTTTTAAGGCTACAATATCCAATTAAGAAATGACACCGAAGTAATTTTTACTTTTAACTCAATAATGAATCACCTGTGCCCCACAATTTGGATTTTTCTGTCCAATTACAAAATACCACAAAGCACACATTACAGATAGAGGATTTATTTGGGTTCCAAGTATCCAAATGAACCAGAATAAAGGTATAAGAAATGTAAGAAACACTAGGAAAAACTCAATTGAAAACTAGATAGCCCTCAGTGTGTAAGACTGTAAAGATAAAATGCTATCATGTTCATTAATATAATGAAAAATTGTAAAGAAAAACTGACAGTTACCTGGGAAAATACAGCTATACAGTGACTGCATTAACCAAAACAGCCAAATCTTCAGAAGCACAGAAATCTGAGTCTCAGAAATAGCAGAGAAATGCACTGAGAAAATACCAGAAATACCAGAGTTATGCACTGCCACCTTCAGAGCACTGCTGTGAACACCAGAGGAACAAGGACGTTTAAAAACTGTTCTAGAGGGTGATGCCTTGAGAAGGCTGGCCTAGAGCAGAGGCTGGACAGAGCTAAAGAATAAAGCAGGGATTTATTAAAAGGATCTCCTCATGGATCCACCTTGGGCAGCACCAGAGCCCAGCCAGGGCTGCACCCAAGATGGTCACGGGGGATCACTTTGAAAAGTTCTGCTCCATTCGCATATTGGAGTTAATTGTGCAATTTCAGCTTGAGGTTATGAAGCCCCATGGTGTGATATTAGGCACTGAAATCTGTTTTTCTCTCTCCATTCCGCCTCGTCGGCGCGCCGGGGCCTGCTGGACCGGCACTTCCGGGTGCGTCACGTGGGCACCGCGTCACGTGACCGGCGGCGCTGCGGGCCGGAGGTGGGAGCGGGCCGGGGGGAGCGGCGGGGCCGGGGGGCCGCCCAGGGGGTTTGGGGGTCACCGTGGGGCTGTGGGAGTCCCCGGCATCGCTTAGAGGGTCCGAGCGCAGCGGGGCAGGGCCCCTCCGCAGGGACGAGGCCGGGTCCCCACCGTGCCGCCCCTGACGCCGCCCGTGTCTCCCCCCCCAGCCCAGGCCATGGCCGCCGCCCGCCCTCCCCGCGTGGTGCCGGGCGAAGCCTCCGAGAGCGACTCGGAGCCAGAGCTGCTGGTGGAGACGGGCGGGGAGGCCCCCGCAGCCGGGCTGAAGGTGCCGGGCGAAGCCTCCGAGACGGAAGACGAGGAGGAGGAAGAGGAGGAGGAGGAGCAGCAGAGGCCGAAGACGCCGCCGGTGCTGGCGGAGGAGCCGGCGGCCGTGTGGGGCAGCGGCCCCTCGCTGCTGCAGCAGCGGCTGCGGGAGGGCACGGGGCGGCTGCGGGGCGCGGTGGGCAGCGCCCTCCGGCAGAGCTACGGCAGCGCCGCCCGGAGCCTGGGGGGGCTGGAGGGAGCCCTGGGCCGGGCGCAGGTCACCGCGGCTGCGGCCGCGCACTGCCTGCGCCTGGCCCGCCGCGATCTGCGCGCCGTGGCCGACACCATCGACATCGTCACGGCGTGTCACCTCCTGCCCGACATCCGCGGGCAGCTCTGACCGGCATCACCAGTGTTGTATCTGCCAGGATCATCAGTACAGCATCCTGCTGAAGGCTGAGTTGTGGTGACATCGAGTCATGTTTGCAGCACCCCGCCCTGACCCTGAGGACCTCCTCACCACGGTGGCATCACCAGTGTAGCCGCAGTGACACCAAACGGTGGCTTTGGCACAGAGACCGCCAGCCTGGTTCCCCACAACCTGCGTGCTCCCCTGGCCAGCTGCCACCAATCCCTGAACTGCAGCCTGGTGCTGGCTCATCACCATTGTCCCCAGACTGTTTTATACGACATGGAACTGAATAAAGCTGTGGTAGTGTCAGAGCCATAGTGGGGAGCTTGGCCAGCACTGTGAGGACAGAAGTGTTGCAGGAGCTGGGACAGGGTAGGGTGACATGGGTGTTGCTGTCACATTTGAGTTCACTGGTAGCCCAGGGGATGAGATTGGTGGCCTGGGCTGCATCCCCCATGTCCCCAAGCACTGGTACTGTCACCCTTTTGCAATGTCCCTGGTGCTCCCAGCCCCAACACTGCGTCCCTCCTGGGGAACACTGCCCTCGTCCCATCCCAAGAAGGACATTTGGCTCTGGGGCCAAAGAAGGGTTTATTTGGGGGGACACTTGTACCAAAACTCCAGAGGACACAGGGAGAGGGTGTACTGTGTCCCTGGAGGGGCTCACATACAGGTGTTCAGGCTGTCCATGTACTCCTGCAGAGCCTGCAGCCGGGCATCGATCTCAGCCAGTTCAGCTGAGGGCTCCTTGGAGCAGTTCTCTGGGGAGGTCAGTGCAGGAAAAAAGGGTTAACAAAGGTCTGGATTGGGGTATCCCACAAATATCTAGGGGCTCAGGTGGGGCCTCACCTTTACCAGGGCGTTTGCCAGCAGTCCTGCACACTGGCAGCTTGTGGCTGGCACCTGGGCGAGGCACCTGAGGGGGAGATTGGGGGTCACCAGTGACCTCCTGGTCCCCTGCTTTGGCATGAAGAGGGGTGGGGGAGCCCCAAAGTGGAAGCCACTCACCATAGAGGGGCCATTGCAGAGTGTGGTGCTCAGGGGTCTCCGTGTACGGGTCACTCTCCTGTCCCTGCCCAAGGGGGGTGGTTAAAGGGTGCTGGAAAGGACACCCAAGCATCCTGCCCAACCCCAGCGTTACCTGCAGGGCACGGGCTCGGGGCGCTCATGGGCTTTGCTGCCAGGGCTCCCTCCCAGGTGCCAGCTCTGGGAGCTATCAGCTGCAGGGAGAAATGGGGATGGGGGAAGCTGAGGAAGGAGCCTCAGCACGCAGTGGGTGCACCCCCAGCCCTCCTCCTGTCCCCCACTCACCAGACGAGCTGCGCCTGTGGCTCCTCGCCGGGCTGCTGCTGCCAGAAGCCACTCCACGCCGCTGGCTGCACCCAAGGGAGATGGTGGTCAGGGGGAACATGGGGCTCGAGGGAGGAGGAGACCCCTGAGTACCAGGGAGGGACGGTGACGAGCTCTCAGCACCGCTTACTTTCTGAGCTGAGCTTCCTTCTGCCGGTGCTGCCGGGCCCTGACAAAGGCAGTGGGGTCGAAGCGTGGTGGGCGGGAGGCTGGCAGGGGAGGCAGAGGAGGGGGTCAGGGTGAGGAGGGGGTGAGCCATGCCCTGTCTCCACTCCTGGGTGTGTGTCCCCAAGTGTCCCACACCTGCAGGCGACAGGGACTTTGGCGAGGGGTGGCCCCGGCTGCTCTTGTGGCTCTCCAGGGATGCTGAGCGTCGCTCCCGGGCATGTGGGGCCGGGCTGGCAGATTTCTGGCGGCTGCCAAGAGGACCAGGACCATCAGGGGGGGACAGGGGAACACCCCACGGTGGTGAGGGTTCTCCTGCAGGGTTCACCCCAGCCTCACCCTCTCCTGCAGGAGGCCAGTTCAGCTGTCAGGTTCTTCACCCGCAGCTGCAGCTTCTGCTCTGACGCCTTTGC
Source organism: Chloebia gouldiae (assembly GCA_003676055.1). Classification (NCBI taxonomy): domain Eukaryota; kingdom Metazoa; phylum Chordata; class Aves; order Passeriformes; family Passeridae; genus Chloebia; species Chloebia gouldiae. The sequence goes on along the minus strand of QUSF01000033.1, from coordinate 6,882,618 downwards.
CTGGGCCAGCTTCGAGGGGGGAAAAAAGGCTCACTGTGCCTCTGGCAGCCCCTGTCCCTCCCCAGAGCAGCTCCCACCCCTCCCAGCCCACCTCTGCAGCCAGCTGCCGGTACTCGCGCTGGTGCCGGTGCTCTGCTGCCCGCTTCTCCTCCAGTGCCTTCCACAGCCTGGGGGGAATGGCAGGGGGTGGTCTGGGGGTTCTTCCTCACCCTGAGAGACGGCAACCCCCAAACCCATCCTGGTGTCACCGGCCCCACTCACGCGTCCCGCAAGTGCTGGGTCTCCTCCAGGCGCCGGGCCCGGAGCTGGCCCAGCTGCTCCTGCAGCTCCCGCACCAGCGCCACAAGGTCCGGCCGCCCCACGTAGGGCAGTGGCAGTGGGTAATGGATCCTGGAGGAGAGCACGAGCAGGGGGTGAGGCTGGAGTCACTCCCCCGTGACCCCTGCCTGGTGTCCCTTGTCACCTATCGAACTCCACAGAGTAGACGAGGATGAGGTAGCGCTTGGTGTTGAGGGGGGAAGAGGTGGAAGGGGGAGGCCGGGTGATTGCTCCCACTTTCCGGCTGTGCAGGGTCTCCAGGTCGGTGAAGGTGAGGAGCTCCAGGCTGACAGAGTCGCTGCTCTGCAGAAAGTTTGGAAAGCTGAAGGGCTCGGTGAGACACACATCCCACCCCAGGTACCCCCAAAATGACGTGTGGAGGTGCAGCACAGCCACACCTGTGTCAGTGCCGACTCCAGCATGCTGCAGAAAATACCAAACTGCTTGAAATTCCCCGTTTTGCGGGTCAGGTCCTCGATAACTGCAAGGAGCAGGAGATGTTTTGGTCAGTGGCAGCAGTGGGAGATCCCCTCAGCCCCCAGGATCCCTCCTGCACTCACAGGCGGCATCGAACTCTCCCCTCCACAGGTCGCTGGTGCCGTGAGCCTCCACCTCCACGCGCAACGTGCTGCGGCTCAGGGTCACCCGCACCGTGTGCGCCCCGGGCCGGAAAGCGCACTCGGCCTGCAGGTACCGCGGCTCCCCCATGGCGCCAGGGGCTCTGCGGGCAGAGGGCATCCCTGGGCGGGCAGGGCCACCCAGAGACACAGAGGATACCCCGGGAAAGGGGACCCCCGCTGGAGGGCTCGGGACAGCGGAGCTGGGGTGGGCTCCGGGCTGGCGAGTGCCGAGCGGGAGCGAACGGGGAGCCCACAACGCCCCGAGCGGAGCTGGGAGCTTTTGTTGACTTGGGCTCTGCTGGGGGCGGGCGCAGCGCGGAGGGGTGGAGAGAATTCAGAGGAACAAGGGGAGAGCCGTGCTGCGTGCGGAGCAGTGCGAATCCCAGCGCTTGGCGGGCCCGTTCAGGAGGTACCGAGGGAAGGCAAGCGGGGGTGGCCGAGCCCGCGGTCGCGCTCAGCCGCGGGAGCCCCGGGGGAGCCGCACCGGGGGAGCCTCACCGCCCGCCGCCATCCGCCGCGCCTCGGCCGCGCCCCGCTTCACTGCCTGGCCCCGCCCCTCCCTGCCGTACCTCCGCCTCATTGGCTGGCCGCGCCGCTCTCCTTCGCTCATTGGCTGCCGGCGCCGCCCGTCATCGCAATGCCGTTAGCCGCTCTGCGCTGCCCGCCAGCTTCCCGCTGCTATTGGTTGTCCGGCGAAGCACGCCTCCTGTTCTCGCTGTGCCATTGGTCAAGGGAGCTGTCATTCATTTTGGGGCCGAGGTGGAGCCACGCCCTCTCGTGCTGCCTGAGGGCGGTGCCCGCCATTGATCGCGGCTGCGTCCTGTTCCCGTGTGGGATACGGATCGGGGCGGGTTACCGTGCCCGGAACAGGACAGAACCTGAGGCACTGCAGGAGGGCAGCGACAAGATCCTCGAACCTGCTTTTATTAACCAGAGAGAGACTGCGGGATGCCCCTAGACTGCACTGGAGGGCCCCCAGTGTTTTGGAGGATCCCCTCCACATTACAAAGTTTCCACCTGAAATGGTTGGAAGGGGCATCCCCAAGGCTCCAGAACCTTGCAGGAGGTTGGCCCCCATAAAACATTGGGGAGGAGATCAAATATAGCACTCAGCACACCCCAAAACCACCCCACGGACTTCCAGCAGCCCTTCTCAGGCTTTGTCTGGGCAGTGCATAAGGTCCAAAGTGTTACTCTTCAAATTCAGCCCCAAGCTTTCCAAACCTTTATTTACACAAATCCTCAAAAGTAAGGGAAACAGCACCACTTTTAAATCACCAAAGCCTACACGTGGAAGACCAAATTGTCAATTTCAGTTCCAAACCGGCATTTTCGTGCCACACAACCACACTTACATATTCCAAGCTTTATGCTTTTAAAGTTCAAATTCATTTAGAGGGCCCAGAGTGCCCCCACCGACACTGTCATTCTAGGACTGCAATGCAAATAGGGGAACCCATGGAACCATGGGAGCGTGTTTTGGGGGATAAGGAAACCCCTAAATGAAGAATTAAACAAAGTTGAGGGGGCTGGACAGGTACGGTAAGCTGGCTGAGGAAAAGGGAAATAAATCCCCCAATTGACATTTCACCTGTCACCATCACCTACGGTAGATGAGATTAGAGTGGGCAGTGGAAAGCAGGAACAAAGAGGAAACATTTTCCTGGTGTTACCACAAGGAAAGGATGAAGGGATAGCTCCTGATGAGGATTTCCGCAACAAATTCTGCACATCTCCTCACCCTTTGGCTACCTGGAAAAAGTTACAACAGCAGGGGCGAGCCGTGTGTGGAACCCTCTGCCCGGCTCATCTTTTTAACAAAGAGCTGAACACTAATAAAGGCAGAAGCCCCGTTTATTTCAGGAGCGGGGGGCACTCACCGTGCCCCCCAGGCCAGGGCATGGAGCCTCCGGGCAGCGTCGCGCAGCCGCCCGCGGTACTCGAGGCGGCGGTGCAGCCCCGGGGGGACGGCGGCCAGCGCCCCTCGCAGCCCCCAGCAGCCGGCAGCGATGGTGCCCGTGGAATCGCTGTCCCCGCCGTGCAGCACCGCCCTGGCGCACAGCTCCTCCCAGCTCCCGCCGGCTGCCAGCAGCGCCTCCAGGGCCACCATGGGAGCGTCGTGGCCGCTGCGCCCCGGCCACCCGTCCAATGCCCAGCCTAGGTACTCGGTGTCCCGCTCCGCTGGGGATGGGAGGGATGGCACCCGCGGCGGGCCGCCACCTTCCAGGAGCCCACGCGAGTCCAGGTACCTGCGGAGACATGGGGACATTGAGGTCACCGGGCAGTGAGCAGTGAACTGGGGGTCACTGGGCTGCAGCTCTCCAGCAGCCTCTGTGACCCCAGAGAGCTGTGGGGACACTGGGGACAGTCAGAAAAAACTGGGGGTAGCAAGGCACTGGATGCCATGGGCATTCAGTAACACCGAGAAAGCTCAATGTCCCAGGAACCTCAGGGAAACAGAGGTCACTGTCCATGGGGATGGCATCTTTTCCAGGGATGCAAGGACCACGATAGGCACTGCCAGCCCTGTGGACAGGCTGGGCATCAGGGTCAGCAGTGGCAGCAGTGGCACCACTGCAGTGCCCTGCCAGGACCGTCAGACAGCCTGGCTGACACCAGCGGCACTAATGGACCCCTGAGCCCTTTGCAGTATCCTCCCAGCCCCTCCTTGTGCTCCCCATGTCCCCCCAGAACCCTCACAGAGCCCCCTCACCGGTGCCACGCCTCCCCAAAGAATGGCCAGGCAGCAGCATTGTCCTCCACGGCCACCCCGGTGCCCTCCACGTAGTCCCATGCCAGGGGCAGGACCCGCAGCAGCTCAGCCCCCCAGCGCTCTGGAGGTTCGCCCCGGGCCCCCAGTGCCCCAAAGAGGGCCACTGCCAGTGCTCCAAGGTACCCTGTGGGGACAGGGGCTTCAGGGGGGTTCTGCTGTCCCCTCCAGCCCTCCCTTGCCCGTCTGGCACTCACCAGTGGGGTGGTGGTGGGTCATGCGCCCGCTCTCGATGCTCACCCGGATCAGAGTCGGCAGCTCTGAGGCATGTGGGTACCTGCACTGGCATCAGACCAGTCCCCTGCTCCTGTATTTCCAGCTTTGTCCCCATTCCCATACCACCACCTTTGTCCCTGCTCTCCCTGTCCCTGCTGTGCCCATTCTCCCAGCCCTATCACTTCCACATCCCACTCTTAGCTGCTTTGTCCCAGAGAACATGTCCCCATGTTCTCTGTCCAGCACCACATGTCCCTGAGTCCTGGGGACCTGTGTCCTTTTTCCTTATTGCTGTCTCCATGTTCTCTGTCCCCAGCCTCCCAGCTCCAGCACCACATGTCCACAAGCTCTGGACCTTGTCCTCTCCAGCTCCACCAACTCCATGTCCCCACTCTACTCTGTGTCCCCATTCCTCTCCCTCTGACATCCTCATGTCCCTCTTACCCTACTCCCATCCCTTCACGTCCCCACTCCCCCAGCTCTGACACCCCCTTATCCCCATCCCGTGTCCCTCCCCCTCATTCTAACACCCCCACATCCCCGTCCCCATTCCCCCAGCTCTGACACTCCCACCACTGTCCCCGAGTGTCCCCAGGTGTCCCTCAGTGTCCCCGTGCCCACCTGAGGCCGATGGCCAGGCTGCGCATGGCGGCCCCACAGCCGGTGCCGCGGGGGTTGAAGGGGATGCGATAACCCTCGGGCTCCCCCGGCTGCAGCTGGGAGGTGCCTGGGGGGACACGGGGGCGTGAGGCTCCCTGAGCCCCCCTGCCTCTCCTCCCTGGATGCTCGGGCCCTGCTCACCTAGGATGCTGCTGGGTCCTGGCTTGCGTCCCTCCATGTCCCCCATGGCGGCCACATAGCGGCGAGCCAGCTCCTGCAGGAGGGGTTCTCCCTCCAGGCCTGTGCAGGGTGTGAAGAACACACCCAGGTTACCCAGGCTGCCAGGGAGAGACCCCATGAACACCCCAAAACTGAAAGGGGAGAAGAAGATCCCCATTGCACCACCCCCAAAAATGTGGGGAAAGTGAACACTGCCACACAGACCGCCTAAAACTGCAGGATGAGTTTAGTGGATAATACTTGGTCTATTGGTCTCATAAGCTCTCATAGACAAGCATTATACCCTTGATAGCTCAGCTACCTCAGGTGGCATAAAAGTAGCAGGATGGCTCCTGTGACAGTGTTGGAAACAGAAAAGTTTTAATAAAAGGCAAAATAAAAAAGCTCTTTACAGATAAAAACCAAGCCAGAGCAAGAGGTTCTTGCTCCTGCTAAAACACTTCACAAAAGCGATTTTCTTCTTTTGTTCTCTTCTTTTTCTAGGGAATTGCTTAGGTGGGACTTTCTGGCTTCTGTCCAATTAGCTATCCTTAAGTGTGAGGTGAAGTCCCCAAGGTCCTATGAGGTGTCTTTTAACCAAATTGAGGAGAGAAACTTCTGGGGTTTTCTCCTTTTTAAGGAGACAAAGGGCAACTTTTTTACTCCGTCAACAGGGGCCACATTCCTACAAGTGGAGAAATGGGGACTCTTCCTGAGCACTGCAAGCTGAGAAAGGGGTACCCTGCCATGTTCCCAAAGTAGGAGGGGTAAATGTCCCTGTCTCCAGCACCCAGTATGGGAGAAAAGGGCACATAAATGAGGAGAACCACATAGACATGAACACACTCACAGTCCCCATGCCACCCACACCTAGAGGAAACAAGGATACAAGCCTCCACCCCAAGCCTCCCTGGAAACCCCTAAAAGGTGGGGGAAGTAGAATGAAGATGCCCCAAAGCCCCCTCTGGAGCTGGACAATCCCAGCAATCCTCCAGCTTGACTCAGGGATGTCATGGGGACCTCCCCAACATATCCCAAGGCTGTAAGAGGACACCCAGCCGCACCCCCAGACACCAACCAAACATCCCAAGGAACACAACAGGGACCCCCCACCCCTTAGGGGACATTCAAGGATGCCTCCCTACAGTGCCAGCCTGGGGTACAACGGGGACCCCAACCGCAGGGACCCCTCCCTTCTGTCGGTGGGGCGTCCCCGCACCTGTGGCCAGCCCCTCGGCAGTGGCGAGGTGCAGGACGGTGTCATCGCTGACGGGCCACTCGGGGGGCTCCAGGCTGATGGCTGCCAGCCCCCCCAGCTCGGCCAGCTCGCCGTGGATCCGGGGGCCCGAGGTGCAGTATTCCCAGCGCGCTCCCCGGTAGCCCAGCGCGTCCCCCACCCCGCTCAGCACCATGGCCGCCTCGTAGGTCTCCACCGAGGGCACCCTGGCGGAACAGAGGGTTCAGGGGGTGCCAGCGGCGGGGGAAGCCCCAGGGATCCCGGTGCACTCACCTCTCCTCCATGGTGGAGCAGCTGGGAACGCCTGTCAGGCTCAGGGCATGCGGCCAGTGCTGGCCAGGGGCCCTTAAGGGGACCAGAACACTCCAGGGATGTGGGGTACAGGGCTGCTGCCCCCACAGCCAGAGGGAGACAGCAGGGAGGGACCCCAGGGCCATCCTGGGTGGGGGAGGCAGAGGGAAAGAGAGGCTCCAGAGGCCCCAAATCTCTTTTCAAGGACAAAGCTTCAAAGTGTGGCAACAAAGCATCCTTTGAGGGCACAAAACCGAACTTCAGGGTTCAAACTGTTTCCAAAGCTCAATTTTTAGAGCCCCAAGCCCCCTATTTAAGAACCAAACCTTCTTTTGGAGGGTCCAAAACCCTCTTTTACCATTAAAGTTTCCACTGGAGTGCCTGAAGCCCTCTAGTCAGCACCAAAGCTTCACTGCTTGGGGCCAAAGAGGATCACCTCCATTGCAGGGTCCACATGGTCGTTTGTAGCATCTCGCCTATTAATTTTTTTCATGCCTAAAGGCTCCATTTTAGGGCCAAAATCCTAAATTTTGGCTCCCAATCTCTCTTATATTAGCTGTTGCTTTTTTTAGGGCACAGAGTTTCATCTTTTGGATCCAAACCCTCATTTATTGGACAGAAATCCTGCCTAGACTACAAATCCACATTGCAATGGTCCGAAACTTCGTGTTTCCTTCCCAAGGTCTTAGTTCTGGCTTCCTAATCAGCTCCTTTTAGGCTACAAAGTCTCATTTTTAGTGTCCAAAGAATGTTTCAGCACAATTTCTCTTTTTTGTGAGTTCCAAGCAGGGCTTTTCCTCTCCAAAGCTTTCTTTTCAGGCAATTTGGCTCTTTTCCCAGTTAAAAAAAAACAACCAAACAAACAAACAAAAAACCCACCAACAACCAAACCTCTGTTCTGTCTTGCTTGATTACACTCTACAGAAATTAAAGTGCCACCTGAGACAGGGTTTGGTTCTGAAGGCAAGTTTACTGTCTGAATCAAAACCTCCAGGTTGATGATCATGAAATAACAGAATTTTCACTAATTGGTGAAACCAGGAGAGGCACCAGCAAACCTTCCACACTGGGCTTCTGCAGGACAGACTTTGACCTTTTCCAGAAGCTGATTTGCAAAGTTCCTTGGGAAGCAGCCCTTAAAAACAAAGGGGTCCAGGAAGGATGGATGTACTTCAGGAAAGGAATCCTGACGGCACAGCAGCAGGCTGTTCTGTGTGCTGCAAGATGAGCTGTTGGGGATCACAACCAGCCTGGGGGAGCAGGGAACTTCTGAAGGGACTCCTGTTCTTCGTGTCCAAGCCTCACTGTGGGCGAGTGAGCAGCTGGCAGAGCTGTTCAGGTTTCTGCAGTGTCTCTCTGAGTGTTTCCTTGTTAGAGACTCGGAGGAGAGTCAGGGTGGTCCGATAGTGCTCTTTGTGCAAGCTGCTCCCTACTAGAGACACTTTTGGTACTTCCTGCTCTCCTCTTCTTCCTCTCTGGCATTGCAGGAGTCCGATCACTTGCTCCTCCCTCCTCCAGGCTGTCAATCTGCCCTTGTCACTGCTGGAGTGGGGTGAATCCCCTGACCCAAGCACCACTCCTGGTGTCCTCTGCCAGCCTGCTGAGCGTCCTCTCTGCCCCAGCATCCAAAACAGGATCAGCCCCTGACCCTTGGGAGGTGCTGTTTGTTCCTGGCTCCATACTTGTGGCCCACCCTCAGGGCCTGGCTCTCCAGCCCTTTTCAGTCACTATTGGCACATCCAGCCCACATCCCTTCCAGTGACTTAAACTTTATATTTAAAACAACAGATTGCTAGATAGGCACATGCAAGCACACAGCTCTCAAAATCCCATCACACAAACATCACACTGTGGGTACTTCCACCAACTGCCTTAAAACCTACAAAGAAGGAAACACCCTGTAAATTATTCATACGATGTCACAACCCACCAGTCACAGGCATGATGTTCACTGGAAATTGTCATCAGGCTCAGCAAAGACACTGGATGATGTGTCATGGAATTCTTTATGTTTTATTGTTGTCATAACTCTGGCTACCAGCCAAATATTTAGGCCCAAAAGATGCTGGCTAACAAACCCTTACATTCTACATTAGGCTTTCCTTGAGTGGTGGCTGACAAGCTGTTAATTTCGTATAGTACATTTCAATAGTTTCTCAACTCCCACCACAAGCTCCTCCAAAGTGCTGGCTAACAAGGCACAGCACACTTCCACAAGCTCCCACAACAAACTTCAGTCTGGAGCATGGGGTGGAATCATTGCCATGCTTTGCCCAGACAAAGGGAGGAGAGTAATAAAGATGGAAAAGGGAGAGAGGACAAAGCTTATCACCAGTCCATAAATCCCCTGTTGGTTCTAGTGTGGATGGTCTGGAGCAGAGAATGCAAGACCAAAAAAAAGCCAGAGAAAAAGAGCCAGGGGGCCAATTGGCTTCTTTTTGTAGTTAATTTGGTGCCTACCTCTGACACAGACTAAATTTTTTTGTGCTGTTTTCTTCATGCATGCTCTTTTGGCCCTCTTCTGGGAAGTGAGTATGAGTGTGAAAGCAGAGCAGGAATTTTCCTCAGCAGTCTTCTCCAACAACCTTTCCTATTGTAATAATCAGAATGTTTGATACAAAACATACTTAGATCTGGTCCTCCACAGGCCAGCAAGGGCTTTTAATTCTGGCTTTGGCTTTTCTGCCTGCTGGTTCCAAACAGGTGGGTTTTTGTTTGTTTCAGATGCTGGGCTGCTGCATCATCCAGGCTGTGTTTGTCTGACATGCATCTCTGGGATGCTCAGACCCCCACACTTACAGGTAAGAGCTTGTGATCTCCACAGCCTGGCTCCAGAGACTGTAGTCCTGCCATGAGGATCTGCCCAGCTCTCTCTGTACTGGCAAGGTTTGCACCCAAGCCAGGCTTGGTGCAGGCACCTGCTGGCAGATCCTGTCGGAGAGCTCTGGAGCTGTGGCATTCCTGGGAGTGTGGTCAAGGCCTAAAGGACTGCTTCTCTTCCTCCTCCTTCCTGTTAAACTGCCATAGTTGGTGCTGTTCATGATCCAGCTGCAGAGATCATCGCCCCACAGTGGGGATCTGCTCCGGGCTCTCTCCCTGGCATGGTTCCTCTGACTGTGCATCACCTTAATCCTGCCAGGCAGACCCTGTGGGGCTGAGGAACCTCTCTGCTGGTGGCTGGCCCCTCCCTGACCAAGCGTGCAATGGGAATATGGTGGTGCTGGTGAGGAAGCCATCATTTCTCTTATTTTCAAATCCGAGCACCTGGAGGGAAAAAAAAGAGTTATCTCTGCTTCAGGTATTCCTTGTAGATTCCTCTGGGATTCAATCATTTTCTTGGAGCAACAGAGAGAAGATTTCACCAAGGTCACCAGTGGTGAGTTTAATTAAAGTCTTCCCACCAGGTCTGCCACTATCAGAGCAAGTCCTCATCTTTTTACCCCCTATGGCCTCCACTTCATGGAATCCTAGAATCTGAATGAAAGAAATCTTATTCCTACCCCCACGCCATGGTCAGGGACATCTTTCACTACCCCAGGTTTCTCCAAGCCCTGTCCAACCTGGCCTTGGACACTTCCAGGGATCCAGGGGCAGCCACAGCTTCTCTGGGCAACCTGTGCCAGGGCCTCACCAGCCTCACAGGGAAGAATTTCTGCCCAATATCTAAATTAAATCTTCCCTCTTTCACATCAAAATAATTTCCCCTTCCTCCACCAGTGCACTCCCTGACAAAGAGTCTCTCCCCATCTTTCCTAGGGGATCCCTTTAAGTCCTTTTCTTTACACAAGCCATCTTCAGAGAGCAGACAAGAGGCAGTTTACATAGGGCAGCACCCTAAAGCTTGGCAGGGAAAGAGGAGGACTGGAGTGAGATATTTCAGAAGTGGTAGCATTGGAGGGTGCAGGAAGGAATTGTCTCCTATGGCAGAAACACTCAGGAGGAGGAGAAGACAAAAAAGCTAATTCAGGATAAGGAAATGCTTTCTTACCACGGGATCCTGGTTCTCACCTGGCATAAAAGAGCAAGTAGGCTTGCTGCCCTAGAACTGTGTGGATGTCACAATTATCCACAGACTCATCGTCCAACTTGTACCACAGCCCATTGCTGGCCTGCAAAGAAAGGCATCCAGTTCTGGAGAGGAGCTGCAGGGTTTCTTCATGCCACCGTTGGGTCAGAAATGACACAGATAAATGAGTGACATACTCCATGCATTTTCAGATGGCTAACAACAATTTTATGAGGAGCCCATTCCTTTTTATACTCTAGTTGGCTACTGGTGGACTTGATTGGTCCTTTAATCAAAACACTGCCACCATTGGCTAATTAAGAAACCACCCTTTGGAGAGCAACCAAAAACAGCTGATTACAAACAACACCTGTGATTTTTTCCCTTTGGTATCATGGTTTCTCTCCAGCTCCCTAAAGCCTCCCAAACCAACTCATGGGAAAGCTTATCTAGCTTTCTCTCTCTCTGACCAGACTGTCACATCCACATCTCCACAACACCAAAGGCAGAAAACTGCCAAACCAGGAGTACACAAAAACAAATCCAGTCGAACCCTGAAGGAGACCTTCTCCCCCAAAACCTTGGCTGCCAATAACACTGCTGGGAAAGTTTGTCTTTCCCAGCACACATTTCTCCCTTTCAGGAGGGAAGTTGCTCTTTACCTTTGCATAGCACAAAAAGTGTCCTTCGAGACAGGTGTCCCCACTGTGAACCACGATGGCATATAAGGAGCAGAGGAGGGGTTCTCCAGCTGTGTCAGACATGTATGGCCGAAGATCCAGGTACTCAGGATACTCCACAAACTACAGAGACACCAAGAGGGCTCAGGAAGGATCCTCAGCTACCACATTAAATAGCCTTCAGCATGTCATGGCTTGGGTGGCAGAAACTGCTCTGACAGAGATGCTTTGGCTGAGAACAGAGTCCAGCCTCATCTTTTCATGGGAATTCTCCTCTCCCCAGAAAGGAACGCAAAAATCCCAATGTGAGCATCTTGTGACAGAGCTTTGGGGAATCTTCTGCTTTGGAAAGAGAAAGTTTGCACTCCACTTGCATGCACACCTTGCTGATCTTTGTGCCAGTCCACTGGTCAGCCCTTTCCAGACACAGTGTGAGGACTCGGGGTGCACGGTGGACTGTAACCTTCTTGGAGGCAGCAGCTTTCTTCTTACACCTTGAAAGCAAGCACACAGGCAGGTGCTGAAATGCACCCTGTCTTCCCCCAAGAAGGCCAGGCAACCTTCCCCCCATCTCACACATCCTTGTGCTATTTTAAAGTTATTCAGAGGCATATTAAAAAAGTTGTGTCTTGTTATTGTGCATGAAACCTCCTTGAGAAGATGAGTGCAGTGCCACGCAGCCCCTCACGCAGGATTGGTGTTATTATGTCCTGTGGAAACAATTTACTTGCTACATCTGAAGCGCTCTTTCTGATCCAGCCGCTTGGGTGTCACACAATCCTCCAGAACTGTGGTGAGGGACGAGGCTGCCTGGAGGAAGAGAAAGGAGCTGCAGGAAAGGCTCTCACCCAAACACTTCCCAGGAGCTGACAAGAAGCCTGAGGGAGCTGATGCTGAGGAGAGCCAGCATCACCCCAGAAGGAGGCAGAAGGAGGGTGTGATGCTGAACATCTCCCTCGTGTCCCAGGGGCTCCCAGAGTCAGCAAGAGCTCTCTCTGTGTTGGCACCACTCAGTTCAGCTACCAATGGCATGCAGGGGCATCAGGAGTGAAAACTGATCCTACCTATGAGCCTGGAGAGTGTGTCAAGGCTGCAGAGGGGGTAATGATTGCTAGTCCAGCCCAAAGCCAGCAGCAGGGCAGAGCAGTGCCCTGGCCTCTGCAGGAGGACACTGAGGACTCTGTGCTTTCCCCTTCCCACTCACCACCAAGCTCCCTTGTGCTCACAGCACAGGTTTTTAAGACAAGTGCTTTGGTTCTGGAAAGCTACAGGGGCTTTGGGATGTCTTGAAACCTCTTACTTTGATATCCAAAGAGACATCCAGGAAGGCCTTATAGGAATCCACAACTGCTTGGCAGCTCAAGCACGTGACTGGAAGGAAAATCAAAATGCTGAGTGAAATTAACTGACTGCGCTGGTTTTTGCTGGTGGGTTCTCCCACACCAGCCATCACAGGACCAGATACTTGTCAGAGATGGACAGAAGGGCACAGACAAGCAAAGTAAAGCAGCAGTTGTGGAAATGTACCTCTAGATTTCATGAAGCCCCGGAATATTTGATGGACAATGGTAGTTTCTTTTGAAGAGACGTCCAAGCTGGAAATAAATGGCAAGGCAGAGAGTTACCTCCTCCAGGGGTTTAGTATTGAAAAGTCTGGACATCAGTTTTCCTTGATGGGAGCACACCAAGGAATCCAGTGGGTTTGGGAAGATTGGAACTTGCAATTTGCTCGTGCTTACTCGCAGCTCAGACAAGCTCTGTGCATGGCATCGAGCGTGCAGCGTAAGAACTTGTAGGCGTTTTCCTGCCTGCCATACTCAAACTCTTCTCCTATGACTAAGAAAGAATTTAGTAGCTCTCCGCTGGAAGAAGGGAAGACAAAGAAGAAAAGCTGCTGGAGTGCCTGAGGCAACTTACATTTGAGGTCTCTGAGGACAGCTCCAGGCAGGACAGCGCTGTCTGAGGAACACAGGACCTTCCTGACGTGAGCTTCCATGGTGCACATCATGCAGAAGCCTTGCTGCTGGCCTGAAGAGGGGAGGGAGCGAGGAAGGGAGGGACAGAAGCTTCTCAGGGTGACAAAACATCTCGATTTCTTGGGAAACCTTATGGAGATCTTGAAGTTCTAAGAACAGTCTCCACTTCTTTACTCCCAAACTGCCAGTGTCCCAACAAGCCCAGGGCATTTGAGTATACTTCAGAGGGTGGCTAAACTCCAGAAGTGTTCTATGCAATAAGCCAAGACAGTCCAACCTGCAGGGGTAGAAACTTGGGGCTAGAAAGAGGTGTTCTGCTGAAGGTGAGTGCACCTTGATAGGACAAGCATCTTTTAGCTGATGCTCATGGGGCCAACAAAGAAAAGCTGCTGTTCTCCTAAACCCGAGTCCAGGTTCTGGGAATCCTTGGGATGTGGCCAAGAGATTTACAAGGTGAGGTTCCTAAAGCACTCACACGACAGGCTGTGCTCGTAAGAGAGCAGGTAGTTGGCCAGAGGGGGTGTGTATGTCAGGCACTGCAGGATAGCGTTGATGTAGCAAGTATTGCCCAGGTTGAAGAGTCCTGCTCCAGCTCTCCGTCTTTGCTGCCAGTCCATGGAAATCTTCTCTGGGGGAGAAATCCTCTGTGGCAGAGCCATTCCCTCGGCAATGTCTGCAGGGAAATGACGTTTGAAAAGAGATGAGGCAATGTTGTTACTTAAAACCATATTCAAATGTTGAGTTGTCTACAGTAAAACCAAGGACAACAGCTCTAGTCACCAACTCAAACCCTGGGGAAAGCCTAAAACCCTGCTGACATCTACTGGTAGGGAATCAGTTTTGGAAAACTGTCTGTTCTCCTGTGTACTCTGCCAAAAATCCAACAAATTTAGATTTCTGGGTCTCAGGCCACCTTCCTTTCCCTCTGTGAGTCTTCCCAGGACTCACAGGAGCTGTTCCACCTTTCAGCCATCACTCCTCTGGGGAACAAAAGGAAAATCTTTGGATGACGAAGCTCCAGAAAGATCTCCTCCAAAAAGATCAGCTCAACACCAGTCCCATCACTTGAAGGGAAAGGAAATAATTGTAGCTCAACAAAATTACTTAGAAACCCCAAACATGACCCACAAAGCACCTTCAGCCATCAAAAAAAAAATTTTGGTGCTGCTTGTAGCTGTTGTCAGGGATGAAGATTGCTTGGAAAAAGGCAGGCCCGCAGTGGAAGGAATTTAGATATCCTGAAGGCCATGTCAGCCCAGCTGGCTTTCAGTGGCTCTCTCCTCAGGATGCCAACATTTGGGCAGGTGAGATCACAATTGCTGGACCAGTGGACCAGTGCCATATCTCTGCCTCTTTGTGACATGAGGCCACATGGGGCCATGTCCCTTTGAGGCCACAGAATTCCCTGGCTGTCACAGCCCAGGCACCTCTGAAAGTCCCTGGACCAGGTGCTGTGGATGAAGGGCTCTTTGTCTATCAGCAGAGCTTCTGCCTCTTCCAGGAGCTCCAGCAGCCAGAGGAGTCAAAAGCTGCTGAGGGCTGCAAATGAGTCTGGTCACAGGTTAGGTTGGCACACTTGGAGTGCTGGGGGTTTCTGTTCCACTCTTCCCAGCTTCTTCCAGGATTTTAAGCCCTTTAAGATCCCTTTTAGGAGGAAAATCCCTCAGCTGTGGCAGTGAAGCATCTTTGAGGGTACAAAACCTAACTTCAAGGCCCTCATTTTCATTTCCAAAAGACTCATTTTTAGTCCTCACAGAGCCAGTTTGAAGACCCTCAAAGTCCCTTTGAGAGGGTCCAAAGCCCTCTTTTACAGCTCAAAGCTTCCACCAGGGTGCCTAAAGCCCTCTAGTCAGCATCAAAGCTGACTAGACATTGACATTGTTTCATGGGTCCAGAGAGGAACCAGTAGCTTCAGCTCAAGTTTGTAGACAGGTTCTGTGAGAGTGAAAAAATTTCTTGGCACAAATTAATTCCTGTTGCCCTTTGGGTGTGATGTAAATAAGAGTTTGTACGTAGAAGGGGAACGTAGAAGGGGAAGGTCAGTGGAAACTTTAAGTTCTGACACAGCTGATTTGAGAGCAGGGACATTTGCAGCTTGGTTCTGAGTTTGGGGTAATTTTGAGCTAGGCTTGGAGTGTTTCCTTATTTTGCAAGTTTGCTTTCTGGGCTTTCTGGGCTTTTCCCAGCCCCATTCGTGTGGGAGCAGTCCGTGTGAGAGCTCCCTTGTGGATCCTGCCTCTTGCAGACTGGAAGAACATGATCCTGCACAGGGCTGGCAAGGAAGATAAACCATCTCCTTGTTGGTTCTGCAATTTATAGGCTGCAAAACAAAATTGAATTCCAGCACTGCCTCTTTCTCCTAGAACATTTCGTGCGGGACCAGCTGTTGAACGCTCTTAGTTTTGCGAGACTGAAAACGCCTGAAGGTTCACGGAGCTGTGCCGGGACAGAAAAGCGCTTGGGGTTTTTCCTGGGCGCTGTCAGAGCTCACCAGAACCACACGATAGCGCTGCCGGCTCGCGAAAGGACGAAAGGCACCGAGAGCAGCTCGGAAACACCCCGGGGACAGAGCTGGAAGTGTCCCTGCTCTCAAATAACCTTTGTCAGGACAGCAAATTTTCACTGACCTTCCCCTTCTAAGTGCTCTTATTTACAACACACCCAAAGGGTGTGACACAGAATGGATTTCTTTGCTCTAAGAGGTCTTTTCACTCTTGCAGAGTCTGTCTGCAAACATTCAGCAAAAACAGAACTCACAAAAGTGCCAGCATAGAGAGGTCTTGCTGCCTACAGCTTCAGCTGCACCCATCAAACCACCGTGGTGTGTTCACTTTCCTTCTCAGCGCTGTGTCCTGTCTGAATCCTTCAGTCTCACAGTCAGGATCCAAAGAGAGCAGCACCAGGCACTGCTCACACACTAAAGGTACCAGGACTAAAAGCTCAACAGCCTGGAGTTTGCATTCCCACCATAACACTTCAACAGCTCTAGCCCATAGAGCTCCCTGCTAGGAAAAGCAATTAAATTCACCAAGGACCACCCAATGCGTGGAATCCAAACTGGTTTCTTTGCTGAAGAGAGGAACGAGAAGAAGAAATGGGATTCCCTCCTCCAAAATAGAAAACATCTGGGGATTGATCCCATAAAAAGGTGGCAGAATGCTGTTACTGGTAGGCCAGGCAGGGACAGGGAGGGAGGCAGGGGAAGAAAGGGCCAGGGAAGTCAAGGCAGGGAATGGGTGCACAAGGGATGGGCAGGCAGGGCAAGGCAAGGACACAGAGGGGTCAGAAAGGCAAGGCAAAGAGGAGGAAGGCAAGGGAAGAAAGGAGCAGGCAGGTGAAGGCAGGGGATGTGTCTGAAAGGCAGCAGAAAGGAAAGGAATGGGTAGGCAGGGCAGGGAAGACAAGAGGGGGCTTTACAAGGCAAGGCCGTGAGAGATAGGAAAGGAGTGAGTCAGGCAGAGCAAGGCAAGATGAGGGAGGGAAGAAGTTGGCAGGTAAAGGTGAGGGCACCCATACAAAGTCAGATGTGCAAGACAAAAAAAGAGGTGGAAAAGAATGGCAAGGAAAATCAAGGTTTGGTAGGAATAGCAAAGCAAGGCAATAGAGTGACAGGCAAGAGAAAGCTCAGAGGTTTTAGGAAAAGCAGGGCAGAGGAAGGCCAACCCAGTGATGGATAGGCAAGGCAAATCAATGGCAGGGTAGTAAAAGCAAGGCAAGGACAGGGAAGAAAGTGGTAGGAAAGTCATGGTGTCTGAAAAATGAAATTTCTTTTCCACAAGAAAGAAATCCTGTAACCCTGGTGTGCTGATGAGAGTGGCCAGGGGAGGTGAAAGCCAGCCTGGCCTGTCTCTGCTAGCTGCTTTTTTCTGGGAGGAATCCTTGGATGTGCTGAGATTTGGAGTTCCAATGGAAATTTTGGCCATGGGCTTCTGGGTGAGAGGGGCAGTTCTCTGCCATAGGAGAGAAATGCCATGGCCATGATGTTCATTTGTAGATGAGAGACATCTCAGGGCAGGTCCAGGCCACCTAAACCCATCTGTCCTGGCTGATTTTGTCTGGGAGCATTCCTTGGAGGTATTGAATTTTGGAGGGGCAGTAAAAATTTTGGCCAGGGGCTCCTGGATGAGAATGAGAGTTGCTCTCCACAGGAAGGAAAGAACACAGCCCCAGGGTTTCACATGCAGAGGAGAGGCAACCCATGGGAGGTTAGGGTTAAATTTGTGCAGGTATTAGGGTTATGATTAGGGTTAAATGAGGGTTAGGATTAGGTTTATAGAAGGGTTAGGCTTTGGGATTGGGTTAGGAGTGGGTTTGGGTTTCAGATTAAATGAGGGTTAGGATTAGGTTTATAGAAGGGCTAGAGTCTGGGATTGTGTTAGGGGTGGGTTTGGGTTTCAAATTTTTTATGTAGTGGTTTGGTTTAGGGTTATTTAAGGATTATTTTTAAGGTTATGTAAGGTTGGGGGTTCTGATTAATATTGGGATTAATGGTTTTTTACATTCTAAGTTAGGGTTAGGGTTAATTTTAGGATTTGGGATTGGTTTAGGTCTGGGTTTAGTGTTAGGCTCTTGTAATGAATCAGGACAGGGTTAGTGTTGGTGTTAGTTCAGGGTGATTTTTTGGTTATGGTTAGATTTACGTTTTTGCAAGGTTTAAGGTTTGGATCTTTTTTTGTTTTGGGATATGGGTTATGGCTATGTTTTGAGTTATGGTTCATTTTGGGGGTATTGAAGGTTTTGGGCTAGGATTATGTTAGGTTTATGGGTGTGATTAGCTTTAGGGCAAGTTTAGGCTGAAGCCTCAGGTTACCATGAGTGTTTAGAGTTAGATTAATATTTAGGGTAAAGTTTAGTGTCACGTCTGGTGTTAGGCTTAGTTTTATACTCTCAGTTCTGGAGAGTTGGGGCATTATGTCTGGAAAACAAAAAGGAAGCTCAAAATTGTAAAAATCACCTTGGGTGGGAAGAATAGGAAGAGCTGGGTAGGTGAGCCAGCTCATTAATGAACTGGTTAATTAACTCATTAGCTTCAGGGGAGTCTGGGACTTCCATTTGCAGATATAAAGGGACAATTGGAATAAATGCCCGTGGCACACTGGTGCTGGAGCCAGGCATGTGCTGGTGGCACCCAGCAGCAGCTGGTGAGTGGGGTGTCAGCTGAAACACCCTTTGCAGGGCTGCCATCCCACACAGGACCTCTCCGTGGCTTCCAACAGCCTCTTCCACCCTCGAGGGTAGCACTTGAATCAGAGCTCCCCAATTTGGATGAAAATATGGGGCAGACAAGCTCCCGTGCTGGCCAGGGCTTGTTCCTCACTGCAGGACTGATCTTCAACCACCCTCTGCTGCTCCTTTGGGTTTTCTCCCATGGCTAAAAGCGTTTTTGGATAACGTGGGGCTGGGGCTGATGGAGCTCAGCATCTCATCAGCAAGTGCTAAATGGCTGCAGAGCATCCTGGGGCAGGCAGGGAGTGAGGAGGGCTCAGGCTGCAGCGTGAAGAGCAGGAGCTGTGCAGCCTCTTGCCTTCCCCTCAGCAAATATTTATGCTTTAAGCTTTCTCACTCAAAGGCCTAATTGGAGTCTAGGTGAGCTGGCACACTAGAAGAGAGCCTAATAGAGACATTGCAGTGCTATTAGCACAGATGGTTGTCATATGTATGCAAATGAGGAGCAAATTGAATTTGGTGTCCCCTCTCACCAGCTGTCCTATCAGCACTGGCTCCTGCAGCAGCACAAGGCACTGGCGCTGCTCTGCTAATCTGTCATCGCAGATTAATTACAACTAACACATTAATCTTCATTTGTTTCCCCATACAAAGGAAGTATCCTGTTCTTTCAAGTACACTCTGATGGGATGGGGTGCTCCAACCTGGGAAAAGAAGAAAGAAAGGGAAGGAGGGCCAGGCAGCTTCATTAGTGCCAGCTCCGGGGGCTGGGGCTGCTGGAGCCTTAGTGGGGCTTTCGTGCTCCTTCTGGCAAACCAGACCCCACTGGGGGCACTGGGAGGCTCAGCCACCTGCCTGGAGCTCCTGGGAGCTACACTTTGCTCCGTGAGCTTTCCTGGGGCACGTTGCTCTGCTTGGCTTTGTCCTAAAGTGACGGTGTCACTCCTTCCCCAAGCTGGCAGCTTCCAAGGGGGTGGCTGGTGTTAGCACAGACGTTTGGTGCTTCCCAGTAAAGCAGCTGTGATGGGGGTGCTGGGCCAAGGAGGCCCTTCAGGATGCTGAAAGCCTTCAGGCAGTGGCACTTTTACTGCTGCCTTGGGTGGGAAGAGAGCGGCTTGCTTCAGTCTCACCACTAATTTTGACATTTTGATGAAAAGCAAAATAATTCTTTCTGTTTCTTGGGTTTTTTTTCCCCCAAGTGAAAATATTGCAGCTGAGACATTTTACAGGCTTCTGGAGTTAGCACCCACTATGTTTTTGGGTAGAAGTCTAAACTCTAATGTTTTTTTTTCACCCCAATTTTCTGCTATGTATTGGAGTAACCCATAGTTCTGCTCAGTTCTCCATTAGCTCAGTGCTTGGTTTGCTGTCTGCTCCACGTGTGGTCTCTGATGCTGTGATCTGAAGTGTCCTGATGACAAATGTTAACCATGTCTGTTTGATCAGTCTGTAGAAGCCCAAATGCCATGTATCCCATGGGATGGAGAGATGCTAAAGGAGCCAAGGTGAACAACTTCCAGCCAGCTGGAGACAGCAGGAGCTCTCTTAGAGGCAGCAGCACGCACTTCCAGCCATCCTGGAGGTGTTTTCTCATGTCCTTTTGATCCTAAACCTATTCCCCTTGCTGGGCTGCTCTTCCCCACCACTGTCCAGGATTCACCATTCCCTTTGAGGCCCTGTCATCCATTTTGTGACCATTTTGGGTTCATCTTGGCTGTAGCCCTGGCTGGGCTGTTGCTCTGCCCAACAAGGCCATTGAGGCCTTTTAATAAATCCCTACTTTATTCTTTAACCCTGTGCAGCCTTTGTTGTTTGTCACCCTTCTAAAGGCATCCCATGCAAGCAGAAATCAAAGGAGCAGCAGAGATGCCCTTGAACAGCCAAAAAGGATGTTTTGCTTGCACAAAAATGTGCAAGCAGTCACATTTTCCTGCTCCATGAGAAGTGCTTTCTCTGACACACGGAGTGTTTCCTCTGGTTACGGT
Source organism: Chloebia gouldiae (assembly GCA_003676055.1). Lineage (NCBI taxonomy): Eukaryota > Metazoa > Chordata > Aves > Passeriformes > Passeridae > Chloebia > Chloebia gouldiae. The sequence goes on along the minus strand of QUSF01000033.1, from coordinate 6,862,534 downwards.
GTGGAAACTCAGCTATTCCTTCTGTCTAACAGGGTTTGAAGCTGTCTGAAGTTGGGAGTGTTTCTCTTAACTGCAGTCTTCATCCCCAGCCCTTAATTCATGCTGGATGTGTGGGGGGAGTGCCTGGCACGAGGGCAGGATTTGGGGTGCCCCTGAAATTTGTATACTTTGGCTGAAGCTTGCTTGTGGGCAGAAAGGCTTTTGGGGCGAGAGGCTTAAAGGGGTCTTTGAGTAGTTGTGCTCAATACTCTGTAGGGGTTATGTTAAAGTGTCCCCTTTTTTGTCAAATATGTGTCTAGACAGCAAATTCGTAGTCGTGGCTGAAATGTTTCCCTCCTGGCCTCATATAAACATACCATCACCTTGAAAACATCATGCTCCTGTAGAAAAATTTGCTGCTCTGGAGTTACAAGGAGCACTTGAGCATCCCTGCAAGTGGAAAAAAAACAGAGGAAAAAATAGTGTCTGGTTTTCCAGGGAGATTTTGGGCAGCACGTGGGGCATCATCAGACTTACCAGGGGCACATCCTGGTTGTTCTTTACAATTGTTCTTATTTTATGTGAGTGTAGAAGCAGTGCAAGTGCTGTCCACCCATCCAGAGCTCCAGAAAAAAACCAGATTTCTCCCTTTTATCCTGCTGCAGGGCCCTCATCCTAGCAGGAAGAACCTGTTCACCCTCCTCACCTCCTCCTCTGCTTTGCATAGGCAAAGAAATGCAAAGCACATGCCAGGAAGGTGACAGGGCGCTGGTGCCACCCCTGGCACAGGTGACAATGTTCCTGCAGCATCGGCAGCTCCCTGCCTTTGTCCCCGAGGGTGGGCATCACGTTGTTTGCATTCCAGCCGCGAATCCAGGCCGATCTGTGGCGCTGGGAATTTATTGGGATGCAAACACACAATGAGGGTTGCCAGGACTGGTGCCCGAGCCCTGCTGTCTGGATAAACAAAACTCTGATTTCCCATCCAGCCCCACCTGTGCCCACTGCGTGCCTTGTAAATGAATGGTGAGGGGAGGGGAGGCAGCTGGAAATTCGAGGCTTTTCAGTGACCCCCACAAGTGTCTGGATGCTGCCCAAATCTCTGCTAATTGGCCCCGGGGGATCCCCATTTGCTGCACCCTCATCATTTTTTTTTCCTGAGCCTGAGGGGGGAAAAAAATCCCTGGATGGAGTGGTGGGGATAGCATTTTTTATTGACATTCAGATATTTGGGTTTGGGTAGCAGCAAGCACCTCCTGAACCTCCAGAGCCCACCTGATGCTGGCACCTTCCAGTTTGCTCCAGCACAGACAAAAGGATGGGATTTGTCCCCAAGGCTGAGATTTGCCCGGTGGTTTCCAGGCAGAGCTGGAAATGGGGAGCAGGTGGGAGGAATTGTAGCTGGTCCAGGGTGTTTTTGACATTGAGTAATAAAGAATTGCAGTTTGAAAGAGTGAGGTTTGGGGCTTCCATGCTGTTGCATGACAATGAACTGCCAGCCCCAAGGTGGGAGAGGTGGCCTGGAAGTCTGGGCTTGCAGGAAGGGAAATCAATCACTGCTGGGCAAGCTGACCCCATCCCTGATTTGCCACAGGCTCTGCCAGCAGCCCCGAGACAGCAGGGTGATAGATGAGTGATACCACGGTTGACTCTCACAATTAAAAGGCAAATATCATGTATATATGTTAAGTAAAGTTTTAAATATTTATAGTTCTCTTTTACCCCCCCTTCTGCTGTTATCAGGGGCTGCCCTGGGTTTGGGAAGCTGGGAGGGTTGGCTCATTACTGTGGCACCAGCTGACCTCCAATCATGATTTAAAGAAGTGATCTCCACCACTGGGCAGAGAAGGAGTGATGGACAGAACTTTGGGAGAGGCTAAGATTCATTCTGACTTTATCTTAATTGGTTTCCTGCAAGAAAATTTAAATATGTATTTTTAAGTTTTTTTTTTGTTGTTGTTGTTGGTTTGGGTTTTTTTGTTTGTTTGTTTTTTGGGGAGTGGGTCAGGAAAATGTTTCGTTTGTCTCAGCATGCTGTATTTGATTCTTCCTGATTCCTTCTTTTTAATTATTAAACATGAGTATCTTTTGAGACAGAGCTTGGTTTCCAAATGAAATGTCAAAAAGTTTTCCTTGAAAACACCAAAGAAAATATGTTTTGGTATTTTCCATTTTGGCATATTCCAGAGGAATGTACCAATATTTCCATTTGGTATGCCTCATTCTTCTTCCTATTTTTGTTGCCAAATAACCCAATTAATTTAATGTGAGTTTGCTATTAGTTTCATTCAATTGTAATTCAATTCTTTTTTTAAAGAAATGCTTTCCCTTGAAAACAGAGGAAGGGGGAGGAAACGATGCTTGTGGTGGAGCAGGATTTTCAGTATTGCCTTCTGACAGCACAGAACAGTTTATGGAATGTGGAAACTGGAGTTGTAAATATAAAAAAAAAAACTTTTCATCTCTAACCAGGCAACAGTTTCTCTCAGGCAAATCACAGAGATCTTACCAAGACCCCAGGAAGTAGCTGGAAATGTTCCCACCCCATAAATACACTTGACATCTGCCATTGAACAGTCTGTTGTGTGAAATGGAGCCAAATTCCATGAATTGTGTATCTGTTTTCTACTTTGCAATGTTCTATGTTCAGTTGCTGCATTCTTCCAGGTTTTTAATACTTTTTTTTTTTTGGAATCTTTTTTCCAACTGGTGTTCCAGTGACGTTGTCTCCAAGGAAAGGTGCTGCTGCCACACAGGCTGTGGTGGGGACTTTTGGATGCTGCCAAACTTTGTGGTTTCTGCTGCCTCCCAGAATGGCAAACGACTTCTCCAAAGCCTTGTGGCACCTCCTGTGCCCTCGATGGGAGGGTGGGGATGGGAAATTGGGGATGTGGCTCCTTCCTTCTCCAGGCAGATGTAAAAGGATGTCACAGATCCTCCTCTCAGACTTCAAACTCGAGGTTTAATGGCTTTTCAAGTGTCTGTTGTTTTCTGGTTTGTTCTCTTTGTGCTCAGCACCTGGCATGTAGAAAATGTGCTTGGAAGGACAAATAAATCATTCTGATCATCCTGATGGTCACAATAAATCACACAGGCCGTGGGAATTGCTCCCACAGACCCTGTGGGAGCTGGGTGTCAGGTTTTGATTTGGCCAGACCCTCAGCTCATGGCAGGTTTTGGTGCTTTACACCAAGAGCTGATCCCTCTTGTTGGGTCAGGGGTGGAGGCAGAAGCTCAGGCTGGGCCCATCAGCTTTGGCCTTGCTGCCCCAGCAGGTGAGGTGTGGGTGGTGGGGACATGGCATGTGAAACCAGCCAGTTTGGGATTTTCTGCTTTTAATGAGGGCAGAAAGGAAATAAATGGACTGAAGAGCAGAGCAGAGTTGACTATCCAAGTGACTGAGGGCTGTGAACCAGAGGGGAAAAAATAAATTAAAAAAAATAATTTAAAACTCATGATACTTTTGGGAAACTGATAACACACAATTTCCATTTGGCTTTGTCTTTTGAGCCTGTTCTTCTTGGGATTTTTTGTTCAACCTGAGTAGAAACCTATTATTTTGTTGAAATGAAAGATGATCCTGATACCTGGCTGAGGAAGCCATTGCAAAACAAACTTGCCAGCTTGCAAAAGAGAATTGCATCACTGGCAAAGAGCAGCTAAAGTTTTAAAATCCTCCTCATCTAATACCCCCAAGCTGTTATTAAGCACCCACAGATAAGAGGCAAAGCCCACAGCTCTCCCTTCTAAAGTGACTCATGAGTAGGAATGCTTTTACCAGGGAAGGTTTTCATTTCAGCAATTCCTTCTTTGTGCACAGAAGCCTCATTAAACCGTGGTCACTGCCTGTCCTGTTGGACTTGTTTGCTCTGGGTCTTGCCTTGCTGGGACAGTTTTGGGAAGCTACAGCATCAAGGTGTTTGCTCTGGGCAAGGTTTGATCTCCTGGTGGGTGGGTGTGAGAAGGAAAGACCTGTGGTGTGAATCAAGTCTGGATAAAAGGCAGCAGGGGATAAAATTTCTGGATTAAATGGAAATTTAATATTACATCTTTTGCTAATATTATCTCCAAAGTGTATTTTGTTTCATTTTTAGGTTCCTTAGGGTGTCAGGATGAACTCCTGAGCAGTGCACCTGCATCAAGGGGAGCCAGAGGGACGTGGGAGAACCTCAGACAGAGGGGTTTGAGCCCTTCAGCCCCAGGGCTGTTGGCAGAGCTGTGCACTAAGGGGTTAAACTGCCCATGTCACTGAAGTTTGTGCTGGCCCTGGCTTCTTGGAGGATTGATGTGTTTGGCACACGCACACCTCGCTGCAGATAGGGCACAGGCACAGTGAGCTGCTTTGTGTGCCTGTGCGTGGACTGAGGTCACCTTTGTGCTGAGGGTGAACATATGGTTTCTGTATGTCACAGAAAGGAGCAGGAGACTGAAGCTTGATGTGTCTGCACGGGGTGAAACCATTTCAGAGCTCAGGGTGTGGGGTGTTGGTTCTCCAGACCCATTGAAGTGGGTGTTATCGTGTGTCATCTGTAGTGTTCACCATGGCATGGGCAGGATCTGGCAGGGAAAGGGTCAAACCCTTTGCTTGGGGCCTCCTTTGAGTCATGCTGGTGTTAAACCCTAAAAACTCAAACACAAGCACAGTGAGGAATGATGGGCAAGTGGTTTCCTACCCTTTCCAGTGGGATCCCCTCCACAGGAGCTGAGGGGACAGGAGTCCTGCAGGGAAACAGCAGCACTGGCAGAACCAGAGCACACAGCCTCAAGCTGCACCAAGGGAAATACAGGTTGGATATTAGGAAAAAGTTTTTTCCAGAAAGGAGATAAAGTTCTGGAATGGCTGCCCAGGGAGGTGGTGCAGTCACCATCCCTGGGTGTGTTTAAAACAGCCTGGATGTGGCACTGGGTGCCAGGGTTGAGTTGAGGGATTGGGGCTGGGCTGGACTCAATGATCTTGAAGGTCTCTCCCACCCCAGTCATTCTGTGAATTCTGTGAAAGGCATGAGATAAGGAGATAGTTGGGGATTGGTTTTGGCTCAGCTCCTGCTTTCCTAAAGACCAAGTCCAGAAACTAAAGTTAAGATTCTTGTTGTGATGAATGGACTTTACACCTGGTTTTGATTTAACTTCAGACCAATTCTCAGGACAGGAGGTAATATGGACTTCATACAACATGCAGGATATTTTCACTAGTATTGGTGGGTAACATTCCAAATTCACTGATTTGAGTCTTTGAAAATCACATCCAGATACTTAAGAATACCCAGACCTGGAAAGGAGCTTTTTTGCTTCCTCTTGGCCCATTCTTCCTACACTGCAGAAATAATGGAAGAGATGGAGGTGGAAAAGTTTGGCAGTCTGCAGCAAAAATATTTTTGCTGCCCCAGACTCTCTGAGGATTGCAGTAGCTCTTCAAGGTAGTAGCAGACACTGCTTTTGCCTTTGTGTTTTTCATTAGCTCTCTGATGGCCTTTCAAAGGGAAGAAACACGCTGAATATGGGCTGTACAAATACACCCTTTTCCATCTGGAGAGAGGAAGTGATATTTTTTTAATGCCTGTGATTAGTCTGCAGTAATTTGTTTGTTTGCCTCTTCGCTTGTTTTTTCCCCTCCCCAAAATGAAAACCCGGAAAATTTTTGTTTTTGCTTCAGCCTGAAATGCAACCTTTTGTTTCCATGCCTTGGTAATTGAAGGTTTATGTTATTGCTGCTACAGCCTTTTTTCCAACATTAAATCAGTAATTAATGCTCTGTTGCTGGAATGTTAGCAGGTTTGAGCTCTGCTCTGTAGGAGAGTTTCTCCATCAACATATGAGAGACCTTTTGGTCCTTCCTCTGTGGAGTCTCTTGCCTGGGCTAGTTCAGAATGCACTCAGCTAGAAAGTGAGCATAAGGCAGATTCTGCAGCCTGGTGGTCAGGGTGTGCTTTTGGGAACCAGAATTGCTCAGTTCCAGCCCTTGCTCCAATGAACCTGACATTGAAATGCTGACAATGGAAGCTGCTTTATTAATACTGCCAACTCAAAGCCTTTGGAAATCATGTGTCAATCTTCTAAATGGTGAGATAGTGAAAAATGCAGCTGAATCTTTGGCTAGTTTTTATTTCCCTTTTGGTTTATAGCTTTTGAGGGACACGTTTTCAAACTCAGGGCCATGACCAGGGCTAGGAAAAGATGTGTGCATAAACCCTTCCCTTCACAGGATCCCCTTGGAGGGAATTTTTCCTCCTTATTTTATTTTATCAGCGCCTTTGTACCCCTCAGCAGAGGAAAGAACCTTTTAGTGAAGGCACTTCAAACTGCAGGGCAAAAGAACCATCTCCTCCCCAAAATCCTTGCCTCCAAAGGGGATATTCATGCCTCCCTTTTACACTGGTGCTGCCTTCAACTCACCAATTTTCAAAGGAATAACCTTGAGGTGTCTTTTAGCACTATTCCAGACTGAAATGATTGCTCATCTCTAGTTTGCAGCAGAGCCTGACCAGGTTTGCTCACAGTGACCTTGTTTGAGCATCATTGTCAGGTTATTTTTTTCTGCTTTCTCTATGTATATCAATATTGAATCAACAACTTGCCACTAAACAAACAGGTCCCTGTTGATCTAGAATTTAAATGTCAGCCTTAACTCATTGCTTGGAAAGATTCAGTGACATTTCTCAATTAAAAAAAAAATATTCAATGAAGATGATGGAAAGGTATCAGAGCCTGCAGGGTTACAGGGAAGGCCAAGGAGAGGATTTGGGGAAAATGCCTCACTCCCCATTTCTGCCATTAATGTTAGAGAAGTGGGGTATCAGAGGCAGTTAAATGAGCATTTTTAAAAATTTATAAACAAAATAATCAGCCTTTCCAAAAGCAACAGGGCATCTCCATTTATTTAGAAAGAATGTGTGAAATGCAAGGAGCCTTCCCTTTGCAACCTGTGGTGCCAAAATAATGAGGTGAAGTGGGTTAGAAGAGTGAAGTGGTTAATAGTAATCTTACCTTTAAATTCCCCACATTTGTGAATTTAAAGGTAAGATTACTATTAAAATCCTTAAAGAATTCCTACAGCTGCCCTAGTGACTGATTTCAAGCTATCTGCTCTGACATGGTCCCAAGAGGGACCCATATAATTTGTTCTTATTTTGAATTACAATGAGTTTTGAGTTTTCTTAGGTTGAGTTTGAGTTTTCTTACTTTGAGTTGCAGGGTCATGTTCCAGAAGTCAGACCACTCTAAGAGGCACGACTGCGACTTCAGAAAATAATTCCCTTTTCCTACACTGAATATTTCAGTCTTTGCAGGCTCAAAAGACATGGAGAAAATGAAAGAGTCTTTAAGCAGCAGCCACAAGCTCACCTCTGGCTGCCTGCATCCCCACTTGAAACCTTCACAATGTTCAACTGTTGCTCCTCACGTGGATATTTTAAAGATTGGTCATGCCCATTAATACCTTTGTTCCAGCCCATGTCTTGCTGAATGGTGTGATATGATACAAACCATGATTCATAAAAGTTTCTTGGAAGTGGCTCAAGAGAGATTTGGTGTTTTCAAGCAGCTTTTTTAAATGTTAATGGCTGTTTAAGAGCAGCAGTGAGCAATTTCAGCTGGGGATGATTCAGTTGGGGAGGTTCTTGAAGCAAGTTTGAAGGAGTCAGAGAGACCCAGAGAAAATAGAAAAACTGCTATTTTGCTTAAACATTTCAGAGTGGGAATTGCAGCTTCTTTAGAAAGAAAAATATTCCAGTACATTAAAAACCATGAGGTTTTTTTTGAGACCAGAAACTTTGCAGAGTTACCTGCTGGGACATGAGCAGGATGGGAGCAGGGGCTGGGGCTTCATCCCTTTGATAGAGGGAAGGATTCCATGGTGCTGCTGCCTTCAGGAGTCCCATCATGGGCTCTGGTAGAACAGAAGGTTTGTGTTTCTATTTTATTACCTGCTGCTTGTGCTGATCCTGGGTTGAAGGAGAGTCCAGATTCCTGCACAGGAACCTTCTGGAAATGCTGAATTCCTGCTGCTGGGGAGGACTTGGATTGTCACTCAAGACCTTGGGCAAGGCACTTCATCTGTGCAATGGGGATAATCATCTTTCTTCTCAGAGAATTGCACACTTAGGCACCCTGAGACTATAAAACTGAGCAGAGGGATCTATAAAACCAGACCAATATAGAATAGTGACCTATATGGGATAAAAGATCTATAGGAATAACATTCCTGACCCTGGTGTATTCTCAAGTGCTTTGCCTTAACCAGCAGCTTAACTCAAGCTGGCTCACAAAACACATCTCCATGTCCCAATCCAGAGAAAGTGTTCTGAATGGGAATTCCAGATTCCTTAATTTCAGCCCTAAAGGACAGCCTGATTCAGGAAAACCAACAGGATCTGGCTTATGGTTGTAAATGACCTCTCAAATGGTGGTGTGGCATTGGCTTTCCCCTTCCTCACTACCACTAAAATGTAGCTGGAAAGAAAGGAACTTTAACCATCTTTCTTGTGATAACTTTGCAGCTTACTGAGCTTGGCCTTGCAGCTCTAGTCCTAAAAACAAGCTGGAGATGAAGAGGAGACTCTGGTGTGTCAGTGATGCCGCCTGGATTTTTGCCCTTTTTTTCTTTGATATATTCTCTGTATTTTTACACATTTACACATATATATTGTAGCTTAGCTTCAGTATTTTCCTAGGCAAAAAGACAAAACAAATTCCAGGGCCCCTACCCTATCTTGGTTCTCCTTAGAAGCCAAGGTTGGGACCAGCTTTTTGAGACATGTTTTTAAAAACAGAGCTTAGTCCTCTCATCTAAGGGGGGAGGATTTAAAAGTTGCTACAGATGGGGAGATTACTTCATTGGGCATGCTTCTAATTGGGGATTATTGTCAGATATGTTAATTTGCAGAAGCTATAAAAATTTTATACATGTTATACAGGGTGTGCTTCTTCAGCATTTCCTACCTGACAAACAGTGCACCTCAGGATCCTCATGTAAAGATTTTTGTGAGAAATGTGTTTGTAAAGAATTCTTAAAACTTGATAGAAAGCTCACACAATCTTGTACATGTATGTAAACACTGAGAAAAGCTGTGTTGACTGCAGAAAGTTATAGAGATGACATTGTTGAGAGAGAGATTGAAGTAGAAATAAGTTTTTACAAGTTTTAAAATATAGCTTTGTAAAGACTGGATATATTAGAGAATTAGAACTGTAAAAGAAGTACTATAATAAGGCTGTGTGAGGTAAAAATATAAATTATTGGTGTTAGAAGTAATAATAGTATTGTGTAATAAAAGTTAATAAGTTAAAAAACTTAATAGTATGAAGTTATAAAGTATTGTAAGTAAGTATTAGTATTGACTTATAAAGTATTATAACTAAGTATTAGTATTAACTTATAAAGTATTATAACTAAGAAATAAGTTGACTTTTAATAGAATAGTGTTGAGTTTCATATCTCTTATGTTTTACTTTTTATCAAGACTAAGAATAAAATATTTTAAATAATAGAATAAAATCTTTTAAATCTTAGTTATCCTGTCTCAAACACCCTAACTGTGTCTGGCTCATATTTCTAGAACCAGGGAAAAAGGCATCAGGAGCAGGAGGGTTGTGTGGAGGTGAGATCTTGCTGCTGAAGGAGCTGCAGAGCCCTCAGCATTCCCCTTGTGGAGGGCACACGCTTTATTGCCAATGGAACAAACCTTCCCTGAAGGAAACACTGCAAAAATAACCTTAGGAGTGGCCAAAACACAACTGTAAAGTTTTCCAAGGCCACTGGTGCATAAATAACACGTTGCAAAAGCTGGATTTAAAGTCCAGAGAGTCGTGGATGTTCCTGAAGGCCAGAAAGCAAAGAGAGGCAAGGCTGGGGCACAATTTATTTCACAGAACTGGGAAGTCTGGGCTGTATTTACCCAGCTGGAAGCAGGCTTCACTTCTATTTCTGCCTAGGTTTTGCCTCAGGTGCAGACTCTCCCATTAGGTTTAAGTGACTGGAAAAGGCCAAATACTTCTGAGGTCACTTTTGGCTAATTAATATTAGCAACAAGTGCTGATTAATTAGTTTGGGCTTGAAATTAGCTTTTTTTTTTTTTTTTTTTGCAATGGCATAGGCCATAGATTTATGAGCACTTCTTCTCCAAGACAAACAATACTCTGAAAATGCTGGTTTTGGGGTGCATTCACCCTGAAAATTGCTAATTGGATTTCTCAGAACTTCAACAGTAACTATTTTATTCCATTTAAATGCATGTTTTAATTTCTTTTTACCTGATGGAAAATCTTACAACACTCAGCATCCAGTGACAACCCAGTCACATGTTTAGGGGTGGAAAGGTGTGTGCTGCAGAGGGTTTATTTATCCCAGAGGTGACAGAAGCCAGAGTCTTTCACACAGAAATGATCCTACAGGAGATCATGCAGGTGGAAACCTCAGAGAAGATTCTGCAGCCCAAAGTCCTTCAGGGTTTGGGTTTTTTTTTGGCCAGAGATTAAGTCAATAACATCGATGAACCCCTTCAATCATTAATTTCATTTCTGGGAGCTGAGTGCCAATCCCTGACCTTGTGGGGTCCCATCAGAGCAGCTTTCCCAGGGCAGCAGGAGCGTGCTCCAGGTTTTGCCTGCAGTTCCAGCTGAGCACGTTCTGCACTTCCCAGCCTGTTCCCATCCTTTCTGCACCACTCTCCCGTGCTGCTGAGGGGCTGCCTCGAGCCATAGCCCAGGGGGGAACGAGTGACACGGACATTCAGCCTTCAGATCCTTGTCTGGAGTGTTTTGTTGGGGGCTAACACAGACCAGAGTCTTCTGCTCGGATTTCTGTTGCTGTGTGATTGCTCCCATCTCCAGGTTGTGCTTTACAATCCTGTTATCCCGGAGCTGCTTCACAGCATCTTGTCCCACAAGCCTCTTTCCAACTCATGTTTTTGCAGCTTGTCAAGTTTTCTTTGCCACTTTCCCCTACAACACCTTTTCCCTTTTTGTGATTTCTGAGCTTTCTGAGCTGTTTTTACATGAAACCACAACCAAATCCTTCCTGAGGCTTCCTCATCCATTCTGCTGCTTCTGCTCCATTTCCTGGGAACTTTGAACTGGTTTTCTCACTAAGTATATTGTCCAAGGATTTAATAGGACCTACTTCTTCTCAGCTGCATACTTGAAGGAAACCCTTTATTTTGAAATTTTTTTTGCTCTTTTTTTTTTTGCTCACTGTCCTGTTGCATGCCAAGATAGTCTGAAAAAAAATGCTTGTTTGATATTCTCTTTGCATTAAACTGGTGTGTGCAGCTTAGCAGAGGGTAGTGGACTTAACTGATCATTTATTTTCCTTCATTCAGTTGTGAAAAGGGCTGTCCTGAGAGCAATTCACTCCAAATGGTTTAGGTCTGGATGAAACACTTTCCGAAAAGTGCTTATTTCTCTTCAGCTTCTGCTATTTCCAGCCTTCTGGGACTTAAAAATTCAGTGTAATGTTCAAACATTGGCACTTCTATTTGACGTATTCCCAGACATCACGAGTTGCACTTTGAACAGTGATGTTAATAGTGATAACATCCTGCTAACTCTTAATTAAGACTAGACAACATAGCAATGCTGCATTTAGGCTGATCATAAGCTGATCTCATCAGCTGATCATTTACATTTAGCCTGATCTGATCACAAGCTCAGGCTTTTGAGAGGGACTGGAAAGTTGTATTACCTGGTAGGCATTTCTTCCCTGGCTGTGCCATGCAAAATTCAGTGTCAAACCATCAGCATATCTGTCTTCATCTGGCATTTGCATCTGGTCATGCAAACAGTTTTTAAACCCTTGCTGGCTCTTCAAACCCTGCTGCCCTTGATGGGCATTTTTCAGTGCAAAGTCCTTCAGTGGCCTCTGACTCCCCACCTTGTGAGTAGGACGTAGCAGAAATAACAGATTGCTGCATGTTCTGCTTGATTTGTGGTTAACACACAGTGGAAGTGGGAAATTAAGGAGACCTATAAATAGCAGGTCTTACATGCACACCTGAGCCTGCTGAGCACTGGACCACCTGCGAGGAGAGCAGAGCTGGAGCTGAACACCTCCAGCCCCTGTGGCTGTGAGCAGGGCAGAGCAGCCAGACCTCACTGGGAGCAGAAAGAGCTGAGTGTGCCCTCGGTGGGCAGGCAGGAGCTGGGGGCTGCCTGTTGGGATGCAGCTGCAGCTCCCAGCCAGGACGGTGCACAGGGGGATGTGCAGAGGATTTAAAGGGGCTCAGCGACAGCCCCTGTGCTCTTGGTCCCACTGGGATGATCTGGAGCAGTTTTAGGCTGTCCTGATTTGTCATCTTGCTGCCAGAGCCTCAGGGTAAAGCAGAAGTGACCCTTCTGCTGGGGTAGGCAGGGAGCTCTCCTGGATCAGCCCTTTCCCTGTGCTGCTCCCAAACTGAGGCCAGGAGCCAAGGTTTGGCTGACATCAGCATTTCCTGGGTGGGAGGCAGAGGATGCCATCATTCTGGAACTGGGAGAACAGGAGCTGTTGGGTTGCTGATGTGAGCCTGCCTTTGGGCTCCAGTGGCTGTGGTCAGTCCCCATCTCACTGCAGCAAAGGGGAGAAGGGAAGAGGAGCTTTGATGGAAGGTTGAGAACCAGAGAGTAACGTGCCAGATGGAAGGAGGGAGTTGGCTTTGCAGGGAAGGAGGAAGAAGGAGTGAAACAGAGGTGTGAGGACATCAGCAGCTGGTCCCCAGAGCACTGGGGCTCAGGTCAGGGGCTTTGCTGTGGCTCTGTGGAGGTGCCTGGGCTCCATCACAGGCTCCATCACTCTGCTGGCCCCACCAGCCCAGGCCTCACTTGCTTCTGCTTCCATCTGGAAAGAAAAATTGAATGCAGCTTGTGACAGCATCGTGTACAGAGGATTTGGTTCATAAGGAGGTGCAGGCTCAGGTGAAACTCCCCCTGGATCCCCTCTTTCATGGCAGCTCCCTGCTAGGAGGGCTGAGCTGCTCTTTGCATGTTTCCCTCTCCAATTCAAGCCACCTGGTTTTGCAGAGCTGTAGCAGCAATGGCCTGCTCCATTCTGGAACAGGTGATGGCCCAGAAGTGGGGAGGAGAAATCCACAGACACAGGAAAGCTCATGAGCTTCATCCTCCAGAGAATCCAGGATGGAGAGAGAGGGAGGAAAGGCTTAAAGCTTTGTCAGGCAGAGCTCAACAGTGGCTCTGGCAATGCTGTTTCAGTGGAGTGAGCACCTCATGAGCACCTTATTTACATGTTTAAATCAGTCACAAGCTCCATGCCTTCCCCACATGTAGATCCCATCAATAGCAGCTTTATGCAGGCAGGAGCAGAACCTGGGGACTGGAGCACCAACTCGGTGTCAGGGGAAGTCAGTACAAATTGCTCCATCGGCTGGACATTAAAGCAAGGAGTGATATCACTCTTAAAATAAGAAACTTCATGTAATGTGCTTTAATGGCTGAATAATTGCTGTGAGCAAAGAAAGAGGCTTTTGTGAGGGAGGATCAGTGAGAGCCAGGAGTGAGTGCTCATGACATCACGGCAGTGCACAAGAGAAACTTTATTCTCACAGCTCCACCAGAACGGCTCCTCGAGCTGCCAGTCCCAGATAACTCAGTGGGAGACTTTAGAGAAGAGTTAATAAAATGATTGATTTACAGCTGGAAAAAATTAGAGCCTGAAAACTGGCAGGCTGACATTGTTTGAAAGATGTATAAGAAACCTCCCCCACTTTTTTTTTCTTTTTTTTTTAAGAAGAAGGTCATTTGCACCTAAATTTGGAGCTTGCAGCACTTGAACTGGTATTTTGGGGGACTCACTGTCAGTTACCCTTCATGGGAAACAGTTGTCAAACTATTATCATCCTAATTTAGCTGTGTAAAAATAGGTCTTAAAAGTCTGCACCTTCTTGTGGGAAGGAGTGGGTTTAAAATATTTTATTTTTAATTTACCAGCTGTGGATCAGACCCAAAACCTTATTGCTGGTTTGAGTGCAGCGTGTTTTCTTTACTTGTTAGGAAAAACTGTCAACTTTGTCTCAATTCTGTATATATTTTTAAGGTGGTTTACAAGCACAAGGCAAACTAAGGGTCCATTCACAACTTTTGGAGCTGGTCCATCAAAATTTTTTTTTTATATATTTACTTTGTAAAAATACGTCTTAAGGTTGAAACACATGATTTACTGTTGATAGAATCAAAATCCTGGGGACAGTGCATTGTGTCTTTGCAGAAAAATTGTCTTTTTTTTTTTTTAATGAAATTTCTCAGGCACAATGGTAGAGGCAGCTCCAGGAGCCATTTGCAGCAAAAGGCAAAGGCATCCATAAAAAGTAGATGTTGAAAGGCAGCACTTTTATGCTTTCAATCTTCAACCACTCATTTAAAACCACGTTTTTATTTTTGGTGTCAATATGTTTGATCCATCAGTTACACAGCTAATAAGGCACAAGTCTGGCTTTCAGAAATCTTTCATGGGCTTCCAAAGACGTAACAAAACTTGCTCCAGACTGGATTTGACTCAGACTAGACGTGGAAAAAAAAAAAACAAAAAACACCTTCACAACTGCGTGTGCGAGTCGAGAGTAATCCTGTAAGATGCAATGAACAGAAATTAGGAGGACATGAAGAAAAAAGAAAGGAAAATAAGGCCAAACATCAGCAATATACACTTTGAGGCAACCCCAAACACAGTGGCATTATGGCCACAGCTCCTCTCTGTTACTGAAGCCACTTTGGAAAGCGAGTGTCTGAAAAAGAGCAACACAAGGGATGAACTTTAGTCTCTCTCAGGAAAAAAATGTAGGCTCTGTGTTGGCTTTTGCATGAGATAATTATCAAGCTGTTTGTGTTTTAAAAGAATAGAAAGGACCAAGGTAAACTACAGAGGGAGAGCAGTTGAAGAGGTTTAAAAATTTTCTGGTGTTTGAGTCTAATGGACTCTGAAGCCAGATGAGTTTTACCAAGAACTCGTATCTTTATTTAAGACATATTGAGATCTTATCTTCATCAGACAAAATCATTGGTGTATCAACAGCCTGTTATCACATTCTGTTGGAGTCTTGCCAAGTAAATCTACTTAAGGAGTTGTGCTCTGTGCTAAAAACCTCCTAAACAACTCAACAACTCTCCCACGCTAAAAATAGCCCTCAGTTTTACCTAAATGTATGCTGACACGTCAAATAATTTCATTTCCTCCTTGAGAATGAGAGCCAAGGGATGGCTTCTGAATAAGGAGGCTTTTGGCAGTGTTTGGATTGATGCTCTCCTGACTTAGGGCAGTGCTGTCTGGAGGGAAAGATGTAATTTCAAAATACACTTGGTTGAAAACACCTCATGAGAACAAAAATGATCTTAACAAGCCATGTAGCTGATTAGGAACCCAGCAATGTAACAGTCAGTGAGAACTGTAAAAGGGGACATTTTAGAAGAACACAAATGCACAAGTACCACATCAAAACTAATTGACTGAAAAATGGTCTGGCATAAAAATGGATCACAAGTTAAACATGGGCCAAAATCGCAATATAATGCAAATCCTCAGTCAAATCTCATTCAGGGATGTATGAAGATAATTTTTTGCTTCTTGGTGTATTTGAGGTCTTGTCCAAAACTCCACATCCCATTCTGAATCCAGCACAGCTGAAAGAGAGAGGAGTTACAGGCTGAGTCAGGGGATTGCAAGGACTGGGCAGTGCCACCACTTAATGGCTCTGTGATTCTAGGATTCTTCATCTGGAGCATTTTCATTATACCAATTTATTTTTTACTGCAGATGTTTATATCTTTGTCATAATGTTGTTTCTTATTGAATATTTCCTAACCACAATGAAAGTTTTTCTTTCTTTTTATACTGCTGGGCTTTTAGTGTTTCCCATTTCTGGGGAGGTGAGGTACAAGGATTAGCTGAGCAGGCAGTCAGGCAATCCTTTAAAATGCCAGAGTGATTTTTTTTTCTTTAAATTAAACCCCCAACTAAAACAGAAACCAGCAGCTCAGGGGTGGAAGCCACAGGAATATTATTGTTAAGAAGAGAAGAGCAGGAGGATAAAATGTGTAGCTTTTGAAAAGTCCTTTCTGTAATGACATAGTTCTCTCTGTCTGCAGATGACAGAATAAATTAAAAATATTTCTGCCAGTCTAAATATACTGATTTAGGAAGCCAAGGTTGCCTAATGGACTGGAATATCATCCCCATGTTTTCAATTTCCTCCATTTTACCCAAATCATTCACTTCAATAATTAAGGGATAATGAACCGAACAGTTTTCCCCTTTATACCCAACTCTCTCTGGATTGAGATTCAAAACAATCATTAAAAATAAAAGGGAATCCTGTCTATAGAACAGGCCTGCAGATAATGGGAATATCCTTCATTTTCCCTCTCCTGGGGTGTCCTGGCTGCCCTTCCATCAGCTGCCATTCCTCGGGATGCTCTAAGGGGCCATCCTCACTCTGGATGATCTCTCCAGACCCACATTCCTCACACAGACACAGCCCCTGCCTCGAAAACAGGTTTGTGTCCATCCATACAGAGAACATCATTGATTAGGTAGAAAGAAAAATGAGCCAATCTTAATTAAAGCACTTCTTAAACTTTCCTTGACCTCTCCCTGATGCTGTCACCTCTTGGATCCACTTCCTTGACCAGCCTGTGACAAGGATCAGGGAAAGGCAGGGCTGTTTTAGCCAAGAAGTTGTGCAGAAAAGGGGATTTTCCATAAAATCTGCACTTCTTGCATTTTTCAAAATCTAAACACTGAGAAGCTCATGC
Source organism: Chloebia gouldiae (assembly GCA_003676055.1). Classification (NCBI taxonomy): domain Eukaryota; kingdom Metazoa; phylum Chordata; class Aves; order Passeriformes; family Passeridae; genus Chloebia; species Chloebia gouldiae. The sequence continues at coordinate 6,845,824 of QUSF01000033.1, read as the reverse complement.
AGGAAAACATTCCTAAACCTTTGCATTCCAGTGCAGCTGGATGGATTCACACCACCTTGGTGTAGGAATTTCCCTGGATAACCCAAGGCCATGAGTGTGACCTTCACTCCCTGTCCCCAGCAGGGAACTCAGTGGTTTTCCAGTAATTCCCAGCCTTGTGCAGGCTGACCTAGAGCAGAGCCAGACAGAGCTAAAGAATAAAGCAGGGATTTATTCAAGGATCTCCTCACGGATGCACCTTGGGCAGCACCAGAGCCCAGCCAGGGCTGCACCCAAATGCCCCCAAATGGCCCCAAAATGCACGAGCGCTCCCGGGGGCTCTCCCTGGGATCAGCTCTGCTCCATTGGCACCTTGGAGTTCATTGTCCCATTCCAGCTCCAGCCCAGGCAGTGAAAATTCTTTCCTAATATCCAACCTGCACCTTCCCTGACGCAGCTTGAGGCTGTGTCCTCTTGTTCTGTCAGTTCTGTCTGACCCCACCTGTCTGCAACCTCCCTTCAGGAGCTGTGGAGAGCAATGAGGTCACCTCTGAGCCTCCTCTTCTCCAGGCTGAGCACCCCCAGTTCTACCAGTTCACTCTAGACTGAGCTCTATCAGGGGAAACCCAACCTTGGCTTATCTCAGACCTTGCCTAAGCACAAAAGAATTTCTGCCGTGACCCACTTCGGTTTCAGAGCTCGCTGGCCTCTCTGCTGACACACCCAAGGCATCTCAGTGTCCCCAGATGTCACAATTGTCCTCCCCGAGCTTTGTGCCTGCCCTGTTGCCCGTGCCGGGGCTGAGAGCTGCAGCAGGGAGCAGCACTCACATATTTAGGGGCCAATGAATGCTGGGGTTGGAATTTGCCATAACTTTTCTCATTAATTATATTCAAAGGGTATTAATTATCAACTCACTTGTCGACATTAAGCTGTTTCACTGTCCAAGAGGCAAAGTTGGGTTGGACACAATGAGTTAGAGGTCTGTGCTTCCCTCTGATGAAGCAGCCACCTTCTCTCAACACTATCTCCATCTCACCCCCCTTTGTCCCCCAAATCAGGAAAGAATTTACATTATTCCTCTGAAAGCGTTAATTGAGAGGAGAACAAATGGAGTTCCAGGCAATTTGAAGAAGCCTCATTACTGACTAAGGGCTTGTTTTGAATCAATGTCCATCAAAGCAACAATTGCACTGCCCTGGCGCAACACCAAAACTGTTTTCTGGGAGGGCTGGGACAGGCAGAGACAGGGTTTTGTTCTCCAGGAGACAGTTGTGCACCTCTAATGATGACCACTGCAGCCAGCTCCTGGCTGATTGCTGCACAGTCCAGTGCATCCTTTCCAGCATTAAACCCTTATTATCCAGCAGCAGGATGAGGCCCCGGGCCACGCCGGCCTCCACACCGTGCAGTGGCTCCCAGACAATGTCACACTTCTCTGCCTGGAGACCACCCGCAGCAGGAGGTGCCACTAGCAATTAGGAGGGGTTTTTTTTCTGCTTTGCCTGACTTTTTCCCAGCTAGAAGAGAGCTCCAGCCTGGGCCAGGGTGAGCCATGAAGGCTTTGCAGAGAGCCCAAAGGGATGAAATACCTTCTGCTTCTCTGCACAGGAAGGGGGCACGGAGAAGGCTGCACGGGTTTTCAGCTGGGCTTTGCAACAGCTCCTGCAGCTTTTTTATTTTTCTCTTTTCTCTTGCTTTCTCTCCCTTCCCAAACTAGCATGGCAGCACTACCATTGGCCCAAATTCCCATCTTCAGTCACTTCCAGTTCACTGGATGGGATGAACTGCTCTATCTCCAGGCATGTTGAGTGTCTAAGAAAGGCACAAAAGTCAATGTGGAAACAAAGGAGTCTAAGACAGGGTTAAGGGTGTTCCTGCCTCTCTCCATTACCCTTAGGGACATCAACCCATCCACTTCCTTTCTCCACAAATCACTGCCTTCAGGTGCTGCACCATCCTGAGTTGGTCATTCTTGAATGGGTGACAAGGATGTGTGAGATGGAAAGAGAAGAGTTTTCCCCAGCAGCATCCAAGGCTGCTTGGACTGAGAGATTTTGCTTTCAGCCCATCTGTGCTTTCTGGGTAAGCAGTATAAGGGCTATAACCAGGATAAGGGTATGCAGAATAAGCTGCCCACTGGGCCAGCAGACTTCTCCCCTGATGCTGGACAAGCTCTGTGGGATGATCTCTGAATTCAGACAGAGCTTAGGGACACCCTGTTAGGGTAAGGGCAATCATTTTAGCAGCTTGCTTTGTGTCTGCTCGTTGTGACTGGTGCTGAAATACCAGTGTGACAGAAACTGAGCTGGGCTGAGCCTGACTTGGATAAAAGCTTTGGTAGCCTGAGCTGTACATGTGCAGCTCATCACCACCACGGTCCTCCTACAAGTGCCCAGTTGATTCAAAGTGGTCCTCAAACAATCCAATAGTAACTGTTTTCTCTAAACATTTACAACCAACAAAATGTGCCTGTGTACACTCAGCAGAGAGCCAAGGAGAGCAAGGGCAGCTGCTCCCCGCATTCCTGCTGCAGCTTGTGTATATTGCAGTGCTTTTTAAAGCAGCTATTTACATTTTCAATTTTGGATACCTCTTGGCTTCCTGAGAAGATTTGGCCAGCTCCAGGCCGGGTGAAAAGAGAGTGCATTGCACTGACAGGGCACAGCCACACTCCTCCCTGCAGGCACAGGGGTGACCTGGGGTTGTTTTCCAGGACACACACATGGACCTCCTGCTTTGCTTGTGACACCGAGAGGATTTTTGCCTTTTCTTTCATATATTCCTTGCACATATTCCTTGCATATATTTCTTTCATATATTCCAGCTTTGTAGTCCATGATTGTAGCTTGGCTTCAGTGTTTCCCAAGGCAGAAAGGCAAAACACATTCCAAAGTGCCTGTCCTATCTTGGCTCTCCTTAGAAACCAAGGCTGACACCAGCTCTTCAAGGCATGTTTTTATAAACAATGCTTAGTCCTCATCTGAGAGAGGAAGATTTAGAAGGTAGAACTGGGGGATGACTTCACTGACTGTGCTTCTAATTGGGGATTATTGTCAGATATGATAATTTGCAAAATCTATAAAAATGGCATGTGTGTTATGCAGGGTGTGCATTTTTGGTGTTTTCCACCTGACAAATTATGCATCTAAGGATCCTTATATAAAGGCAATCCCTTTCATCACCCTGTGTCTGGCTCATAATTCTAGGACCAGGAAAAAAGGCGTCACTTGTCCTTCTGACAAAAGGCAGTGGCACTTGGCAGCCTCACTGAAGTGTCCAGGCTGTGGTCAGTGCTGGACTGGTACCTTGAGGCCACTCATGGCACCACCTGAGGTCCCTGGGACCTCCCCAGGGATGCTGCTGAGGGAATACTGCACATCATGGAAGGCTGAGAGCCACGGGGAACCACCCTGAACATCCCAGTTTCACCTGCAAACCAGCGTGGCAGCACTACAGCTCCTCTGCTTTCAAACTGCAGCCCAGCCACTGACAGAAGTTTTTTAGAGCTGGATCAGTTGTGTTGGCTTCAGCAAGGAGCATCAACCCCTCATGAGGGGGTGCAGGAAACAGTTTGGATTTCTGCTCAGCATGGCTCTCACCAGCTCCTTCTGGGAAGCAATGAAGCTACCAAAGGCTGGGAGGAGAGAAATTGCCATCCAGCCCATGCTGGGCTCTGGGGAGCTGTATTTTTATCAGGCAGCGTGTGATAATTTCAGTCTTTCCCTCCTTTACGATGTCTCGGAGCAGCACAATTCCCATCTCAGATGAGGTTTTCCTGCCCAGAGAAGCAGTTCTGGCAGGAGAGCAAAGAGACAGGCAGTGCTGTGTGTCCTCCCAGGACCACACTGCCCTTGGGAAGGCTGCACAGCACCAGGATTGGTGTCCCTGCCAGGGGAGGTGTCTGCAGCCTTCTCACACCTCCTGGCGCCTTTGTACGAAGGTTGCCCGTGGGTGTTTTTGGTAGGAAGGCAGCATAGCAGTGTCCCAGCTCTGGAAAGTGCTGGAGAAGGGCCAGTCAGTGTTCTTCTGACCAGAGAGCTCCCAGAGCATCCCCCCAGAGCAGCAGCATCCCCCAGGCACGTCCCGAGGGCACAGCCCTGGAGCAGGGACAGACAGACAGACAGACAGACAGACAGACAGCTGCCAGCTCTCAGGGGGATTTGATGGGGAATTCTCCCGACTTCTGACCCACAGTGCTGTGCCATGTCAAGGCTTAAATTCCCTCAGAAAGACAAAGCTGGAGCTCATGGGTGGGGGTTACAAGGAGGCATGAGCGCTGTATACACGGCTTACACTTTGCTCTTTACATATTATAAAATATGTGAGACTGCTGCGGCTGTTCTTGGAATCTCAGAGCTTTCTGATTTCTGCTAACAACACTCCTGGAAGCTGCAGGTAATTGAGAAGGTCAGGGGAAGAGGAAAAGGGCACTCTGGGGTTGTATTTGATGCCTCCTCTTCCTTCCCATCTCTTTTCCCTGCCTTTGCATGGAGGGGCTCCTCAAAGCCAAAGATATCCATTTATATTTGTTTCACTCCAGGTGTTTTTTTCCTTTGGATGGAAATATAAAAAAGCCTTTTCCTACAGCAAGACACAAGTGATCTTACATATTAAACAAAATGCTGACTATTTAGAGCCAAAACCCTCCAGGGGGGATTTTTAGAGCATTGCCCTAGGACCAGAAGGGAATTAGAATATCCTGTGCAATGTGATAAAATATCCTGTAATTCCTTCTGCAGGGCATGAGCCCATAAACCCAGGTGTTCCCCTGCAACGCAGGGACCTCCTTCTCTCCCCCCAAGCTGCCTCCCATTCACTTTAATTATCTGGTATTTAATTTACCTGCACCACAGCAGGTATCTTGCATGGTTGGTCACCTTTAATGGCTGCTCAACAGGAGAGATTTAATTAAATTATCAAGTTCAAAAACAAACCTGGAAATGAAGAGAAAATAGCCCTGGCATGTTAAACATAAAAAAATATCACTTAATAGTGACATTAACAAATGATGTTCACTGCTAATTTTCCAAATGACCAAGTCTGATATCTGATGGAGATATAGGGAATTCTGGTAATTCTCTTTTAATCATTTTCCTTCACCTGATGGGAGGTGAGAACTGCTCACCAGTAACACAGTGCTGGGCCCAAGGGGAGAGGCAATTCTTTATGGAAGACGAGCTCAGGTTTTGTCTTGGTGCAGCACCAGCGTGACCAGAGACCGAGACAGAGGGAGAGCAGAGTGCAGCAGGGTTTTAATCAGGGAGCAGGTTTTAATTGCCAGGCTCAGGAGAGCTGGCTGATCAGCTTTGCTTCCATGTGGCAGCACCTATAAAGACCTGAGTGGTGTAAAGCACTGCAATTTCATAGCAGTTAACAGCAAGAGAACGTAAAATCTAAGTTGCTTTTAGCTTTAGCCTCCCCTTGAAGATCCATCTTCTCGTGCCTACGTGAATCTCTGATGAATTCCTAAGAGCCATGAGTTTATTTATATTTCTGTGCCACTCATTCCTGTTTGCTCATCCCCTGTTAACTGCCACCATCTGCTTTCACCTCTGTGAGTTGTGCTGTGCATCCCATCTTGGACTCTGCTTTCACTCCCAGATTTCATAAATAAACCTTACAAAAAAAGGGAACTGACGCTGACTGCAGTGTCTCTATCCATCAGTGTTTGATGTGGAGGAGCTTTGCACTCCTGTAGCAGCTTTATTTTCTCCTTGCTCACCTTTCAGAGCAGCTGTCCCGTTGTGTTTTTCCCTCTGTTTGTGGCCGATTCAGAGGTGTTTTCTGCTGTAGGCAGATGTGCTGTGGGATGTGTGCCCGTGTGGGACGTGACAGCACACGCTGTGCCACAGCCCGAGTGCAGAGCAGCTGCTGGCTTTGCCTGGTTTTGTGTTCTTATTGCTGTGATAACACCTGCCCAGAGCCCCACCTGGGGTTAACATGGTGGGAGATGGCTCTGCCTGTCCTGTGCTCCTCATTCTGCACCCAGCACTGGCCACACTGCTCAAGCAGAGATGACTTTTAGGCACTGCTAATGATTATAAGTGTACCTCGCTTTGCCTGCATAGGCCTTGTCCTTTTAGAGTCCCAATATTGTGGTATTTTAGAATTATTTTCTATTTTATAATTGTCATTTTATATTTATCACATCGTATTCATAGTTATGAAATTAATCTATGAAAACCCCAGCTCAGGCCTGCAACAGAGCCCCGGTGCTGCTCACAGCTGCTGCTCAAAGCCTCAATTTGATTTAATTTTGGTTTCAAAGGCAACATGTAAACATTCCCAGTGAAGACACTTCTTCTGAGGGGCTCGGCCAAGTGGGGTTTCCTTCTCTGTGTTTATGGGAAAACATTTTGTTTAGATAGAAAAGCAAGTAAGCAAATCCCCACATTCCTCTATGGCACATCTCAGCCAGCCCCTGGGATGGAGGTTTAGCAGAAACTCGAGGGAAATTTGCATTATTTGTCCCTTTTTAACCCCCCTGGCTGTGTGTCTGTGGGGCAGAGGCATCACAGCTTGGTTTAGGTGCTGGAAGAGGGTGGGAAACGCCACTGGTGATGCAGCCTGCAAACCAAATTACCCTGAGATTTCAGCAGAAAATGCCTCTTTGAAGGATTTTTCTTGCCCGTGATTCAAACCCACAGCCTTCCTAGAGCCCAGGAAGGGTAGGAAAGCTGATATTGCTTGCATTGTGTCCTCAAGAACTAGGAAATAAGAAAGAGTTTCCAATTCTGCCCTTCAGGGCAGGCTGAAAATTCACCTCTGCAGGAACACCAGAAAAAAATATTTACAGCCATGGTGTGCCACTCAAAATAGGCTTTAAGTGAGAATTAATTGGTATCTATGCCTCTGAGCAGGGTGACTTTCCCCTGGGCCTGTATAAGTTCTGCCTAAGCCTTTTGTGGAGTTATTATTTCTTTCATTAAAGGGCTAGAAGAAGGGATGAAAATCTCCACTGAGAACAGCTGGGTAATTTCTGCTCTTTATTTATAACAACCCAGGTCAACATCTGATTTCTGGCAAGCAAAGCCCCAACATCTGCAGGAGGAGAGGCTTCTGCCCCTACGAGCTTGCTGGAATTTTCCAGCTAATGGGCAATATTTCCCCAGTGAATGATATAGGTAGGGATGGGGTGACCAGGTGGTCATTTTTTGGATGCATAGCTGGGTGTCACAGGGCAAGTGATGGAGGGAAAACCCAGCCTCATGCAGAGCTGGACTCCACAATCATGCTCCAAGGAGCCAGATTTTCCTTCTGGGTCTGCTTTAAGGAGCTGGAGCCTCCTAATCTCACATTGGCCATGTTTGCTCCTTGATTTGTGGGAAGGTCCTGATGTCACTCCCATGTCCTCACTGACCTACAGAGACCTACCATCACTCCAGAAACATTGATATCATGGTTTTCTCAGCAGCAAAGTCCCAGGAGCTTTGGGCAGCAGGTCACTAAAGCTGTGTGTCCCCACACCTGGGCAGGACAGGGTCCACTGCTGGCTTCTCCAGCTCCTCCATTCAGCACCACCACTTCTTAAGGGCTGGTCCTTCACCTCCCTACCCTTAGGATTTGACTCCAAATGCTTCCAAAAGTCATTTTCTAGCTGATCACTGTCATCAGCATGACACAGTTGGGATGCACCCAGGGAACCTGCAGGGCACTGACTGCTTTTCTATTGATTTTCACTGGGGGTGAAGGTGAGGAAAAGAAGCATCAGAACCAACCTCACCTTCAATTGTGATCAAGGTGAAACCCCCAGACAGAAGTGTGGGAAGGCCCAAAATCAGTTAAAATCAGTCTGAGAGGCTCACTGGAGCAGTGGTCTGGCAGTTCTCAGCCCCCAAAACCCCTCTCCATCCTCGAAGTCCAACCCCCAAACAAAGGGAGCTGGTTCCTGCCTGGGAACATGCTGGGCACCCACAGGAAGGAGGCATTGCAAGGGTTAAGGCTCTTGGCAGCATTTCAGTGGCACGGTGCAATAAAATATTTTATGACATTTTTACAATATTGTGCAATGGGATTTCAAAACCTCAAAAGCAAACACTGCGTTAAAGTAAGATGCAGCTGAGCAGAGCCAGCCCAGCAGGTGAGGGTTTATCTCCTTCCCCTCCTCTCCTCAGCCCTCCCTCCACCCTTGGAGCACTTGCTCCCCATGCCCTGGGCCAGCCCAGCTTCCCTGGTGCTTCCCAGCCCATCTGTGCTGGGTTTGTGTGCAGCACATATTTCCACAGTGAGCACATCTTACATGTTGCTACAAACAGCCCCAATAAACACCCAGGCCAAGTGTGCCTGAATATTGCAGCATATTAAACACCCTCAATCCCGATCCACGGCCTCGTAATGGATAAATAAAAACGTAAATAAAACAAAATATCATTTCTTCTTAAAATAACATCTCCTCTAGAGATGGGGTTGCAGCGTTGCCGTTGTCCATCAGGTTGTCTCTGAGTCAGAGAGCAGCCAGGCTGTGTGAGCATCCTGGGGAAGAGCATTTGGTCCAGACAGGACCAGAGGGTTGTTCTGATCATCTTCTGTCACTGCTCCAGAAACGATGTTCCCTCTTGAATGTGCTGGAGAAGTAGAAAATTTGACTGCAGTTCCAAGGTAAATTTGAGCAGGACTGTTTCTGGTTCTCGGGGATCAGAGAACACTCCTTACAACATGCAGGATCTTTAATCCCCAGAGCTGGATGGTGGAAAAGGCCTCTTCACCTCCCCCAAGTAAGATGTTCCTTCCCCATTTCAACCCTTCTGGTAACAACATGGGGCAGGAATGTACTTTTATAGCTGAGGCAGCAAAGAGGTTCTTCTGTAATCACTTTATTCCAGGAACTGGCACTCTAAAAAAAAATCCCAAACATCACAAAGCTTGGCATAAAATTGTACAAATTGGCAACACTACATTCAGAGTGAGGCAAGCTAAGGAAAGCCTAATCCAATCTTCTGCTTTAGAGTACCAGCATTGTGGCAACAGACTGCCTGGGGTGGCTGGGAAAGAAAGACTTGTCCCAGCATGGGATGTGTCCAGGTTCTCAGCAGAGCAGAGAGGTTCACAGAGGAAGCCCCAGTGTTTGAACTTCTGCAGGCAGAGACATCTCTTGCCATGGCTGATTTGTCTGATCAAACAGAGCAAATCCCTCACTCTGATCCTGCTGATGGCTCTAAATTGCTTTAACCATTGTGAAATGAGCTGCACAATACATTTCCAATGTAAGCAATTTTCTTTTTTCCTCCTTAACAGCTCTTTGGCCTGACTTCATCAGGAGGTTCAGCTCCCTTGGGAAGTGCTGCTGAGGACCTGGGGTGTGTGAAGACTCACCTGTATTGCTTGCACTCTTTTTGTTTCCTCCTCTGGATTACTAAAATGCCTTCTATTACACAGCTCCAGCTGTTGCCAGAGATTCCTTGCTGTGAGTGCTGCACACACTCACATGAAGGCACCTTTGTTTGGAGGGGTGTAATTACAGCCTCATTAGGCAAGAGGGAAAAGGGTGACCTGAACAGGGTCAGATGCCACACTGGGGCTGGACACCTCCTCTGAAAGCATCTTCCTCTTCCCAAAAACAGGGTCCCCCTTGGGACCTGATGGAAAACATTGGGAGTTGTCACCCCTCCTATAAATCCTGGTTGTTCCAGCTCCTCCTCCTCTGCAGCATCACTTCTCCTCAATGGGTAGAAGCAACAAGAAGAGTTTTGTCTTGAACTGTGTGAAAACACCGGCACATTTGTTACTCTGCCAGTGTTTTACCACTCTGGGTTTGTCACAGTGCAGTTTGGGCATTTGGGGAGAGGAGGCTGAGGGTGATGAGTCTGCAGCTGCTGTGGGTCCACAGCTCTCTCTGCACAACTGCTGGAATCCCCCTGTGCACTGCATGTCTGGAAACAGCTCCATCCCATCACCTCCCACTGGTTTTCCTTACAACATGAGGCTTTTGATGCCCAGCTTGGGCTCCCAGATCATCTGCAGCTCACCTTGAGCACTTCTTCCCTCAAGGATCCCTGCAAAGCATCTGCTGGTGGCAGCAGCTTTCCTGGGAGAGCTGAGGCTGTGCCTGGACACCTCTCTGGGCAGCCTGGATGCCAGACCTGCTGCTATCAAAGGCATCAGAACTTGGACCACATTGATTCGTGTGACATTGCCCAACTGAAACGCTGCCCCCTGAGGGAGGCTCAGCTTCACAGGCTGTGGTTGTAAATGTTGTATTATTGGCAGCCAGATGGTCCAGGGACAGGCAGTTTTCCTACATTTCACTGATACCCCTCAGTGGAAAATTATTTCCGCTTATCTTTCATCCTCACAGGCTTCAGCTGGAACAAAGTGTTAAGAGCAGAACCCTCCACCACAGGCAAAGTCACCACGAGGAAGTGCCTGGCTGGCAAACAGATGTGAAGAGGTGTCTGTGCTGGGTGCAATTAAAACAGCCCTGTGGGATGGCTGGGGGAAGAGGAAGAGGTGGTGGCTCCTTCCTGCCCAGCCTGGAAAACACCTGGAGTGGTACTGCTGGAAGGGCTTTGCTCCTTGCTCCTTTTGTTTCTCTGTTCCTGACTTTTGGAATGATGCTCAAAGAGCTTGCAGTGCTGGGTGCTCAGAACACAAAGCCTCCAGAAGCATCACCAGCATCACCAGCATCACCAAAAACTTTCCAGATGAAGCCTCCTGGGATCTACACAAGTTTCTGAGCCCATCAAAGTATAAAGCTCATGGGAAGTTTAGGTCAGACACCAGGAAAATATTCTTCACTGAAAGAGCAGTTGGGACTGGAATGGTGGTGGAGTCACCACCCCTGGAGGTGTTAAAAAAGGCCTGGATGTGGCACTCGGGGCCATGGTTTAGCTGATGAGGAGCTGTTGGGTCATAGGTTGGACTTGATGATTTCAAAGGTCTCTTCCAACCTGTGGAATTAGTGAATTAATTCTGTGTTCTGTGATAGTCCTGGGTACAAAAAGCGAGAGGTTCTTCAGGGCTGTTTTTAACCAAGAGGTTCTCTGGCTCCCAGAGGAGATTCAGTCAGATGGGTACCTCTCCACAGGTCATTTCTCTTGATCCTAATTCTGCCACTGTCCAGCACCTCCTACCCTGAGATGCCAATGATGGCTGAGAAAACCAGAAAGAAGATCAGGATCTTCTGGCTTTATATTGCCAGAGGAAATTGTCCTGGATGGTTCTGTGTGCCCTGGGCGTGCAGGGCTGCCCTCATTGCAGGTCTCCAGAGCTGCTCTCAGCCCTGGCTCTGACACCAGCTCACCTGCTGGCCCTTGGCGTGTCCCTGCAGTGCCACTGCCACCCCAGCTCCCCCTCCACGGTGCTGGGGTCTGCCAGGACCTGCAGGAGAGCATCTCCCCGAGGCGTGGTGGGGACAGGGTTAACTGGTGGCAGGCCAGCGCCTCCCTCAGAGCCTCACCACTCATCAGCTCTGTCATTAACTCCCCTCCTCATCGGTACTGCTGCTGGCAGCTCCAGCAGGACCTCAGAGGAGGTTTGGGGATGGGCTGGGGGCTCCAGGGGTGGGGATGGGGTGTCAGGAGGAAGTGCTGGTGGCACCAAGAGCTGTGGGGAAGGAGCTGCACTGAGACCCATGGAAAACAGCCCCATCCCATCACCTCCCACTGGTTTTCCTTACAACATGAGGCTTTTGATGCCCAGCTTGGGCTCCCAGAGCATCTGCAGCTCACCTTGAGCCCTTCTTCCCTCAAGGATCCTTGCAAAGCATCTGCTGGTGTAATGTAATTTCTGTAATGTCTCTGCTATTCCTGGGCCAACTGCAGCTTCAGCCCAGCCTCTGGGAGTGGGAAGGGTGTAACCTGGGGGATTTGCCAGGCTTTAAGCCACCCATGTGCCCAGCCATCCTCCCTGCTGGGCAGCCCTTTAGCTCTGTGAGCTCTTGGAGCACTCATCCTGCCCCTCCAGCCTCCCCCACCGCCCTCCTCTCCTCCTTGAAGCAGAGATGAGGGTGGGGGCAGGACCACGGGGGGATTCTGCCAGCCCAAAGTGGGCAGGTGCCACACATCTCCTCCTGGACAGGCCACCAGAGCCTGGGGGGAAGCCTTTGAACAGACATCAGGTCTCTTACATCAAGAGATGATTTGGATCCTACTCAGCATTGCTGGGGTTTGTGGTGCCCTGGGGAAGTTTTGGGAAGCACATCTCCCCAAAGAGAAAGGCATTTCTGAAATGTACACCCTGCCTCGGGCACAGATTTAGCAAACGAGCAAATTGCAAATTGCTCAGTGCAGGCAGCAGGGGAAGGCCAGGACAATGAATGCCTGTTTAGGGACCTCTGCAAAGTGCTTAAAACACTTCAAGGTGTTCCCAAAGGATTCATTCACAAGGTGAGCTGAATCCTCTCTGAGTGATAGTTCTCAGAACAGCATGATGGCATTTTTGGGACATTGGATGGCTCAAGGCATTTTGTGATTTGCTGTGGAGGCTTTCACTCCGTGCCCAGGGCAGTGATTTGGCTGAGCTCAGCAGAGGGCTCCTGTTTCCCCCACAGCCCCTTTTCAGCCTGTGCTGTTCCAGACCCCACAGCCACAGGGTCCAAGCACCCCCTGCCCTTTCCCAAGCCACCATACATGGGAGCATGGGGCACATCTTTGTGTCAGCAGCATAACTCTGTCCTGGCACAAACACTTCAGTGCTTGGCCATCATATTTCACTGCTTTGCCCAAGCCTCAAGTATCTCATCCTTCCAATATTTCCCTTTTGGATAAAGTTTCTCCTCCTCCTGGGACCATCTGGTGAGGAGAGCTGTTACAGAGCTTTCTGTGAAAGAAACCAGCCCCAGGTTCAGTTGAAACCTTGGTAAAGGTTTAAGGCCTGTTTAGCCTCAGACACCTCATCCTGGGTGAGGCTCCTCATGTGTCTGGACCAGCCCAGGGCCTTGCTGCCAGGCAGCAGCTGGGACCTGCTCGAGGATGGAGCAGCTGAGCCCTGGTTTATATTTTATTTTATTTTATTTTATTTTATTTTATTTTATTTTATTTTATTTTATTTTATT
>QUSF01000033.1:6793715-6817214 GCA_003676055.1 Chloebia gouldiae | reverse complement strand
CCCCGGAGCATCCCCGCATCCTCCGGGACAACCTCCCGGACACCCACGCTTCCCCCGGCACATCCCCCGGCGCATCCCCTCATCCTCCGGGACAACCTCCCGGTCAACCCGCTCCCCCTGAAGCGCTCGGACGCGGCTTCCCAGCGGGGTCCGCCCGCTCCGGGGGCGGCCTCGCCCCCCGCCCCCGCCGCCCCATTGGCCCCGCCGCCGGCAGCGCTCCGCCCCGCGCCCGGCGATGCCTCCGCCGAAGTTTTTCCGCGGCGGGCTCCGCACGTGGGAGCCCCGCGTCGAGCCCCGGTACCGCAGCCCCGCCGAGCCCGCTGGAGCGGCAGCGGGGGCGGCTCCGCGCTCCCCCCGAAGCCCCGCGGGGGATGCCCCCCTGAAGCGCCGCCGCGCCGCGGTCCCCGCGCCGGGGATGCGGCAGCGCGCAGCCCCCCGGCCCCGCGGAGCGCAGCGCGGAGGGGCCGCGCCGGGGGGCGGCCGCGGAGCATGGCCAGGGCGCCCGGCCGCGCTCTCGGGGTAGCATGGCCGTGAGCGCGGCGGCCGCCCCCGCCGCCGAGCCGCTGCCCCGCAGCATCTTCAAGAAGTTCCTGGTGATGCTCTGCTCCCTCCTCATGTCCCTCTACGTCTTCTACTGCCTGGCCGACCGCTGCCAGACGCTGCCCGGACCCATCATCGCCGCCGGCGCCGCATCGGAGGAGGACGAGGGCGGCGGCGGGGAGTTCCTGGGCGGCTCGGCCGAGCTGCCCCCCTGGCAGGCGGCGGCGGCGCGGCGCAAGCGGCTCCTGCAGCGGCTCAAGCAGCGGCGGCGGCGGCAGGAGGCGGCGCCGGGCGCGGAGCTGCCGGCCGGGGGCGGCGGTGCGGCGGGCACGGCCGGCACCCTGGCTCTGCTGCTGGGCGAGGGCAGCAAGCGGCTGCCGCAGGCCATCATCATCGGCGTCAAGAAGGGCGGGACGCGGGCGCTGCTGGAGTTCCTGCGGGTGCACCCCGACGTGCGCGCCGTCGGCGCGGAGCCCCACTTCTTCGACCGCAACTACGAGCGGGGACTCGCCTGGTACAGGTACGGGACGGCTGGCGGGACGCGGCCGGGGATGGGGATGGGGATGGGGATGGGGATGGGGATGGGGATGGGGATGCAGCCGTGGCCGAGCCGCCAGTGCCCTCCGCTGGCCGCCGCTCCCGGCAGCCCCGTCCTCGCTCCCCAAACCCGCCGATCCTCTCCTCGGCCAGCCCCGTGTTCGTTCCTCCGTTCATCCAGCACTCTTCCCCCGCAGCCCCGCGCTCCACCCGTTCTTCCGTCCCTGCTCCCAAACCCTCCAGCCCGCCTCTCCCGGTGTCCCCGTTCCAGGACCCTGCTGTCCCCAGCGCTCCCGGGGTGCCCCCGGCGCTGCTGCTGTGTTGCGTGCGGGGTCCCTGACACACACAAAGGGAGAAGCGGTGGGTGCCCCGCTGCCCTGAGGACTGCGCGGGGATGCTGAGGCGCAGCTAAACCCTGTCATGAGAAGCACGGGCCCCTGATATCTTTATAATCCCTCAGTTCTTTGCAAGACCTGTGGCTGAGCGCTGAGTCTCAGCCGAGCCACCCCGCAGCCTCGCCAGTGGGTATCATCGCAGCTCCCAGCCCAGCAGCTGCTAGAAGCCACTTTTCCTGTAGTCACTGTGGACAAAATCCCCCTGTTTCCCACGTAAATATTTCAGCATCCCAGTAGTGATTAAAAACGTGACCAAAAATGTCACTTCCAGGAGCATGCCCCGCATGCTCACCTTGCCTGCGGAATACCAGCAAAAGGCTGATCGGGTGGTTCTTTCAGTGAATGAGTGTTTTGTTAAACAAGCCAGGAAACGTTAAAGCCAAGAGGGTTCTCACTGAAGTTGTTCAGGTCTTTTTTTGTTGTGTGTTTTAACGTTAGCAGAGGAGCGTCTTTCCGGCAGATTCCTGTAGGAGGGCTTGGTTAGCGTGAAACTGCTGTCTCGAGAAGTGTGACTTGTGTTCGTGGCTTTCTTGAATGAACTAGCAAACAGGAGAGGATTTTGGTTACCCCTGGAGTTTGTTTTACTTTCGCATAAAGCCCGGCTATTAGCAGAGAGAAGAGGATTTTGGCTCAGCTTGTGGTGACAGTATTGAAATGTGGAGTAGGGTAGTACTGACAGTCTGAATGTTTATGTAAAAGTCTTAACACGTGGAAGGGGTGAGCTTCCTTGTGTATCTGCCGGTGTCAGAAACACGCTGGGTTTCTGCAGGCTGCAAACTGTGGGTTCTCTTGAGAAGAAAGATTTCCTTTCGTGTGGGCTGAAGCTTTCTACAAAATTATATTTTTAGTCTGTGCTTATCCAATTTCCACATGCTGACCCTGTAGCGGAAAGGAAACGTTAAAAATCAATCTGAAAAACCTCAAGAACTCTAATCAAAATCTTGACTTTGAAAAATAAACACATGGCTGTGGGGTGGCATCTACTGAAATTTATGGTGGATATGCAGAAGAGCTCATTTATCAGAGATGCTCTCGAAGCTTTGAGGAGCAGATGGCAGTGGGATAGACCTGCTTCTGGAAGCAGGAGGGCAGACCTAGACAGAGGAGGAGCCACAGGCATTTAGGGCATAGTGCAGTGTCGGGGATATCATTTTCCAGAGGTTTGGTGTTGATCTTGCAGCTCTTATTCCTTGGCCGTGCTGTCCCGTGCGCTGTTTGTGTACTCATTATGTTTTAGCAGTTGGCACACGAGCTCTCCCATCAATTGCTGCAGTTTGTTTGTTCTGGTATTTGATGTGCTGAGTTTCATCTTTTTTTTTTTTTCTCCTTTCCTTTTTTTTTTTTTTTTTTTTTTTAGCCCTGTGTAGGCTGAGGTACAGTGAATTCTTTGTATGGGATTATTCCTTTGAGACCTAATCTTGCTGGCTTTGCTTGTATGAGTAATCTTTGCTAGCACGCGGAGCCCCGGCACGAGGGCAGAGCTGCGGTGCCAGCGTGCTGGTCACCAGTGACAAATACTCATTTAAAAACCTACCTGTCTCTCTGCAGGCTTTGTTGTAACCTTTGATGAGGGTTCAGCGCTGGGGAAATGGCCAGATGTTTGCCAGAGGTCCCGATTCCTTATCTTTGGCATCAGAGGCTTAGGTTTCATGCACGCTGCTGTTTCCCAGCAGTCAGACTAAACAGGTTTAGGGTCATTACAAGGTATAAACACTTGGGTTTGTTTTCAGCCCCTGCAGGAAGCCTGCACAAGCAGCCAGTGCCCAGGGAACACAAAAATTGGTAGCTGTTGCAGAGATTGAAGAGGCAGCCAGCCTGTGTAGCTGATGCTGCTGTCACTGGGGCACGGAGGTGGGCTGCCACAGGCACGGCGTGGCTGTGGAGATTCAGAAATGAGGAGAGCCCTGATTTTCCCTGGAAATAAAGGAGCTGCTCTCCTAAGCAGCTGCTGTGAGCAGGGGGAACGGCTGGGCTGTGGCTGCAGCAGCAGGGTGATGCTCCTGGAGCAGCCAGCCAGGTGTACCTGTGGGGCACGGGCTTGGTGGCACGCAGGTCACCTGCAGGGCTGCATGGAAACATCATCCAGGAAATAAACGGAGTAATGGTGCAGCCCCTGGTCCCCTGGAGAAGCTGACTTTGTCAAAACCGTCTGTGGGATCGAATTTGGTGAGTGTGACACCTCCGTGTGGGCCCGTGTGTGGGTTGAATATCCAGGGCAGCTGTGTGCCCAGAGGAGCTTTTTTTGTTTTGGGTCTGAGTCCCCTCATCCAGTGGGGATAAAAGGAGGGAGGGGGCAGCCCACAATGCTCTCATTGACTTCAGGGCTGAGATTGCTGCTCCGGCCCTGAACAAGGCTATTGAGCTAACAGAGTTCAATAGCAGGTGAGCATGGGCTTTAATAGAGTTCAACTGCCAACCCCCACCCGAAAACAGCTCTACAGCCTGGGGAAAACTCCCAAGAACAGGGGCTGAGGCAGTCATGTAAAAAAAAAAAAGCCTGGATTAAAAGAAAATATCTGTGTTTGCGGGTGATGCTGCGAATGTGGCTCTTTCCCTCTGATCTTTTGTTAGTCTCGCACTGATTGAGCTGCCTGTTGGAATGCCATTATACTGTCAGTCACCCCGGGAACATTTATTTTATATGTTTTAATCTCCCTGCCTCTCTAGCACCAATGCCACTTTCACTAGAGTGAAGCCAAGTTAATGTCATTAGATTACATCTGATGCAGAGGAAGATGAAAGATAATTCAAAGTTACTCCGTCAGGTTGGGAGTTTAAATATTGCTCCTCCTCGATGCTTCCAGAGCTGGGGAGTTCTGACTCCTAATTAATGTCCTCTTGGGATTTTTTTCCAGTGTTTGGTTTTTTTTTTTTTTTTGCTTTTTTGTAATCTAGGCAACCACTGATATTTCTGAGTCAAAGGGAGCAGAGAACATAAATGCTGAAGCTGTCTGAGATGGAGGAAGAGGAGGATTGTTGGGAGGGGAGATGCTCAGAGCAGCTGTGAGCAGCTGCATCCCACCTCGAGTCGTGTCCCATCCCCTGTGCCTCGAACCAGGGTGAAATCAGAGCCCTGGGGATGGAGGAGTCAGGCTGCTCCTGTGGCAGGGGTTTTCAGGTCTCTGTAACCCAGCAGAGCATTCTGTGAGTGAATAAGTGTGGGAGTGTTGGTGTGGGGGGCAGGAGTGTGTGGATGGTGTCGGGGGGACATCAGGGCAGTGAATACAATTTATGGAAGGTGGAGCAGGACCAGGTGGCCTTCAGGAGGAAAGACCTTGTTGCAAACGCCCCTGTGTGAGGGAGATGCTGTAGCAGTAGTTGCCTTGAAGTGATCATCTCCCCACCTTCCCTCAGCCATCCCTGATGCTTCTGCAAGAAACACCAGCTCTTTGGCTGTGTTCAGGGTGTGCCCAGCACAGAGCATGGCTTGTGTTATTGGACGTTGAGCTCAAACCAGTTTGAGTTTTCCACTCCCTGCTGCACCTAGGAAGGGCTGGTTTAGCAGTACCTTCTCCTTGTCCTGGGAACATCTCATCTCCCAAACACATTTGACTCACTAATAGCATCACAAGCACAGCCTGAAGCAGTTTCCCTGGAAATTGCAGCCTTGGACAGCCACATGCTGAAGAGGATCAAGGTCCTTGTTTATTTATTAGCTGTGTAATCAAACACCTCCTGTACCGAGCAGGGCCAGGTACTGTATAAAAAGGAAACAAAAGGTGGTCATGGCCCCAAAGTGCAGCTAATTCACTGTAAACAGCAGATGGAGATGAGCCTGGTGCAGCAGTGGAGCGTGCCCGTGCTGGCTGGGCAGCCTGGGTCTCCTGGGCAAGGAGTCCCTGCAGATGAGGATGGGCTGGGTCTGTGGTGGCTGAAGGGACCTTTCTTTGCTGGGGAGAGGAGCTGGAAATGCTGGGGAAATCGGGGCTGAAGTTGTTGAGTCGGTGTAAGACAGTAACTGGTTCTGGTGCTCGTGTTTTGTCACTGCCTGGACTGGGATAGTCCAAGGATTTTCAGCAAAGATCTGAAGCAGTTTGGAAGTTGGCACCTGGCTGCTGGGGAGTTGTGGTGGTGGGCCTCAGTTTGCCCATGGGTAGAGGGGAGGTCACTGCCCTGTGCTGCAGGGATGGAACCAGCAGGGCTGTGCTGTGGCACATCTGTCCAGCACAGACACGAGGAGTTACTTGGATTCTGATGGCTTAAATACCACCCACAGCAGGTGAAGCCCACCAGAGCTGCTGGCAGAGCAGCTGGAGCCTTGACCCAGCTTTGCCTGGCTGTCCTCTTGCAGCTGGATGGGCAATCCAGGGCTGGCACTGTACAGACACTCCTTACGAGGTCTCCCTGCAGAGAATCACAGAATAATGAGGCTGGAAGAGACCTCCAAGATCACCAAGTCCAACCTATGACCTAACACCACAACTAGACCACAGCACCAAGTGCCATGTCCAGTCTGTGTTTAAACACATCCAGAGATGGTGATTCCACCACCTCCCTGGGAAGACAATTCCACTACTTTATTGTTCTTTCAGTGAATATTCTTTCCTAATATCCAACCTGCACCTTCCCTGACATAGCTTGAGGCTGTGTCCTCCTGTTCTGTCAGTTCTGTCAGACCCCACCTGTCTGCAACCTCCCTTCAGGAGCTGTGGAGAGCAATGAGGTCACCTCTGAGCCTCCTTTTCTCCATGCTGAAGACCCCCAGCTCCTTCAAACGTTCCTCACAGGGTTTGTGTTCCCAGCCCCTCTCCAGCCTTGTTGCCTCCTCTGGATGTGCTCAAGCATCTCAATGTCCTTCCCAAACTGAGGGGCCAGAACTGGACACAGCACTCAAGAGAACTGGGGCTGGCCTCTTCCCCTCTTACTCCTTAAATAGACCCTAAAGGGTTATGATTTTTTGGTGTTTTTTTTTCCAAGCATTTTGTGTCTCTACATATCCCTTCTGTTTTCTGTTAATGGAGAAGTTTCTATCTGGGGTTTGTGTCTGTTCCTGATGATGGAGTGAGCTCTTGAGTTGGCATATTAGGAGAAGCCAGCCACATTCCTATCAGAAATCAACAAAATAAATTCTTCAGATTTTACTGGGCTCTTTTTCCAGAGGCTGTGGTCTGCACTGGGGAGGTTCAGAAGTCTATAGCCCATCTGTACTGCTTCACACCCCAGTCCTGGAGAGAACAGCACCTTCCTCACAGGGCACAGCTCTGCCTCTGCCCGAGATGTTTGCAAAGATGTTTGCAAATAGAGCTCCCCTGGCCCCGTCTGCTGGTGCTGAGCAATTGGGAAAACATGGCCTTGGCTGTCCAAGAAGTTGTCAGTAAAATTCTCGGAGCCAGCTCTCGTGGAGAGCAGCACAAAGCTGCAGCTGGCTGGGGGGAGAGCTCATTTATGGCAAAAATTGGGATAAACTTTAGAGAAGCAGCAGATTGCCCTGCTTTAGCCACTCTGGTTGGATTTTGTGAGTCTCCACCTATGCTCGTAGCCTGTCCTGCTGCCTTTGGGGGGGCTCCTGGCAGTCACCCCATGGAGTCTGGGCTCCAGGGCCATGCTCTGGCCACACCATCACCACCAGGATGTCTTTACTACAGCCCAGCTTGGATTTCACCTTTTGAAGTTTATAATAGGAGCAGTGAGGTCTGGGGAGGGGGAAGGGAGCTGGTGCACTTCCAAAGAGTTCAGGGCAAACAACCAGTGATCAGAAAACCTGAGAATAGCCCCCCAGGAGCCCCCTGTGTGAGGCAGACATTGAAACTCCTGAGCTGCTAATGATGCTTTATTCCCTGGAGAATTCTGAGGTAACCCAACCTGCTTTCACAGGGAAACAGCAGATGCTGACAAGGGGCAGCAGGGGTGGGTATTGTGGCCATAAATCTTTGCAAATTCTCATTGCACGCAGGTATTATGGGAGGGAAGTGAATGGGGTCAGCTAAATTTGTGTTGCTGGGGTTGGATGCTGGGGTTCCAAAGCCCCAGGTGGGGCAGTGGGGGCGTTCATGCAAGGTCTGGGGTCACCCCAGGGATTGTGGCAGTGGCTGGTGTTCCTGCCTTTCTCCTGCATAACCCACCACCCGGGAAATTCACTTTTTCATGGTTTGGGGTGAAACACGTTCAGCTCCAAACCGCGCCCACCTGAGCCCGGTGCCAGGAGCGACGTGAGCAGCACGGTGCCCGCAGTGAGGGTATAAATAGAGTTGCTGGAGGAAGTGAATTATTCCTGGCGTTTCTTCCATTGAATACTGCGATTCTGCAGGAGGAAATCTTTCAGCAGAAGGAATCGCCGGCTCCCTTCGTGCGTGGCAAGACATCCTTCTTGCTTCCTGGAAGTGAGGAGATGCGTTATGGGCTCTTTCTCTTGCAGCACCATCTGCTGCAGGATGTGAAGGTCCCTGCTCAGCCTCCCCCAGGCTGCTGGGTGTGTCTCTGGTGGGAGATAGAGGAGAAACTTCTCCTTGCTGCCCCAGGGGAGCTTTGGAAGCCTCGTGTGGCTGTTTTCCCCTGCAGCTTCAGTGGGATCCTGCCTGGCTCCCAGCTCTACCCCTTGACTCCAGTTCCTGAGCACAGCTGGTGGCTGCAAGCTGGGATATCAACAGCTGGATCATTTCTTTTCACATCACCCTTCTCATGTCATCCCCTGGGGAGAGATGTTCAGGTTCAAGTGCAACATCACGATGGGAAGCTGGCTATTTATCCATTTAATTATTTATTTCTCTCTCCACTGGGGTCTTCTTTTGTTAAAAATGCAAAAAGCCAGGCTGGTTTGTTCTGCTGTTGCCCGTTGGAAGAGGGCTCCCTCCCATAAACCAAGCTGTCTGGGGAAGCCTTTTATGGAAAATCACCAGATCAATAATTTTGCTTTCTGTGTTTTTCCATGTGTGGCTCTGTGTGCTCATATCTGCAGCTTTCAACTCTCAGTGTTGCATTTTGTCATTACCATTTCACCTCTGCCTTTCATGGTCTTGTGTTGTAACACAGAGCATCTTTTGACATGATTTTAAATACTTTTGCACAGTCTGAACTGGCCTCTTTGGGAAGCCTAATTACAGAGAGAAATCCCAAGCATTGGCTCTGTAGGTGAGGAAACATCTGGATTTCCCACCTGGGTGATGCTCTGTGTCCTGACTCCTCCAGCACAGAGCTAGTGGTGAGAGAAAGGCTGGAGATGTGATGCCCAGGAGAGATGTTGTGCCAAGGAGCTCAGCTGAGCCACCCCAAACCCCTGCAGATCAGTGACCCCGCAGTGCTGATGTGCCTCAAGCCCCTGCAGCCAGCAGGACATGTTGCTTTTCCCATTTTGCAGCTGCACTTTGGCTCCAGAGTTGTTAGCTCAGTTGGAAACTTGCTCCTTAAATCATTTTTGTTTCCAGCATTGATGGACTCCTGGTTGTACCTTGCCAGGTTTGGTTTTGGCCCTCAGTAGGAAGCTATTGGGAGGTCCCTGGGTCTCCAGGTGCAGCAAGGCACAGCTTTCCCCTGCTCCTGGGGGTCCTGCACCCATGGCAGGGTCCCCAGGCCTGGCTGGGGGAAGCAATTAGTGGGTGCAATTAGTATGGAGCCATTAACATGCTGTGATTTGTACAGGTAAATCTGGTGATGGCAGGAGGAGCCTGTGCCAGAGCCACAAGTGAGGGAGATGTCCCTTCTGTGGGACACAGGCATTGGGTCAGTGCCCTCATCTGGGGCTAATTCTGGGCTGTGTCCCTGAAAATGAGCTCTGCTGTTTCAGCTGGTTCCAGTCCTTTCTTCCCAGTCCATGGACCTGCTGGCAGAGCCCCACCACAGAGCTTGGGGTGCTCTGCTATTGATTGCTGTGAGATGGTTGTTATGAAAGACAGTTTGGGTTTTTCTGCATGCAAAAGCTGCGTGTCACAGCAAGGCTTCAAGTGAATATTGTGCAACAATCCAGTCCTCTTGCACTGCTGAACTCTGCTGTGAATATGAATATTTGTAAATGTTTGCCTGGTATTCAGCATTCCTGTACGTGTGTGGCAAAGGTTGTTACAGCCTTCATCACCTCCAAAGGGGGATAAAAACACAAAAGGAAAATCTCACTGCCTGCAGCAAGCAGAGCACAGGCAGTGACATGCAGAGCTGTGGTTTGGGGTTGACAGCTGGCACAGCCACCTCCTGTGCAGGGCTTGGGGAGCCCTGGCTTGTCCATGTTCATTCCAGAGCCTCTGGCAGGAGGTTTCATGGGGTGCTTACTGAGGCAGTGGCTGTCCCTCCTCCCCCTCTCATGTCTCCATCTGTACTATCAGCAACAGGTTGGGAAGAAGCAGAATTAGAGACTTTCTCAAACAGTGTGAGATTAAGCTGTGAAATTGGCTGCCACGGGAGGTTTTTAGCTAAAGGAGTCTAAAAAGCACCCTGGAAGTGCTTGGGAAGGAACAATGCATCAGGAGCTGCTGAGTCCAGCTTTGTTTCTGGTCCAAGTCTCACCTGGGAGAGACCCAGGGCTCTGCTCCTGCTGCTGGCACAGGAATTATCTTGTGGATCACAGGGGTCTCATCCTCCCATTACTGTGACTTGAGGGGAATTATGGTTGGTGTTGTTTGGTTCAAAATCCAGCTGCTGTGCAGGGAGGAGTTTTCCACTCGGCACCACGTACTTGGTAGCGAGGAAGGGAGCATTTCCACCACTTTGCTTTTCCACCACTTTGCATTTCCACCACTTTGCACCATGGTCTGGGTAATTTGGGTGGAAATGGCCATCAAACCCCTGCTCCCTGTCAGCTCCTGTGCTGCCAGAGGTTTCTGAGCAAGCACAAAAAAAAACCCAGAACAGTCCGTGGGTGGGTGTGAATGGCTGAGAGTCAATGTGTGTCCCACAGAATACCAAATTTTCCTGTCCAGCTGCTCAGTTGGACCCTCCTTAGGACCAGGGATGGGATGTTGTTGGAGAGAGAGGTCCAGGAGCCAGCATGGGCATTTCTGTGGCCAGGACAGCATCTTCATGTCATGTCCAGAGCAGCTGAGGAGGCTTTGGGACACACTCAGCTGGCTGGTGGTGAGCAAGGGCCTGATGATCTCACAAAGCTGAGCTCATTGCTGAAGGTGCAGCAGGGAGGGCTGGGGCTGGGGTTCCTGCAGCCAGTGACCACCTTCATCTTTCCCTCCAGCACTGCCCTCCTTGGGCTGAGTTTGCTCTGAGCACAGGCAGACACAGAAGGTGCTCAGGGGCTTGGACAAGGGAGTCCCACTGAGCTGAAAATCTTGTTTTTACATGCCCAGGCTGCGATCCCAAAGGCACCCAGAGCTGCCTTTGTCACAAGTGGTGACTCTGCTCTGCCTGCTGCTGGCCCTGCCACCCTTCCTCCCACAGCAGCATCTCCTCTGGAGCAGCCTCCTGAAGAATTCAGCAGGCAAGTGAGAGAGGCTGGGCAGGGGAGGGGCTGCCAGGCTGACCCAGATGCAGCACACAGCATTTAATTGAGTTTGACCATCCCCAGCGCCCCGGCCGGGGTCAGCCCTGGGCAGCACAGCCCGCCCCGCTGCCGGAGCTGCTTTGTTTGGTGTGGGGCAGGTTGAGCTCTGCCCTGCCTGTTCGGGAGGTCGTGGCCCCCTGTCACATCCTGGGGACCTGCAGTCCCCACGGTGTGATGTGACAGGGTCAGCCAGCTGTGAGCTGTGCCTTTGTGGGGGCTGCACCGTGGAGTTTCCAGCTTTGTCCTCTCCCAGCTCCTTCACTGCACGTGGATTGTTTGGCAGTGACAGCAGACCCCTGCGTGTGTCCCCGTTCCTGGTGCTGCCATCCCTGCAGTCAGGGGATGCATTTAGGAGTTGTTTGACCCCTCAGCTTCCACAGATGCATCAGCCAAGGTGTCCAGAGGGAAGCTCTGGCCTGGCTGAGCTCCCAAGCTGGGCATTAAGCACGTGGCACGCACTGTGCCCTGAAACCATCCCATCCCCGTGCTGCCCTCAGGGAAAAGGCACTTTCCACACCTCCACAAGTAGGATTGGAACCCTGAGATGATCTCACTCCTGCCCTGACCAACCTTTTCCAGCCCAGCCCAGAGCTGTAAAAGAGATTCCAGCAGGATCCTGGAGATGAGGAGCAGCGAGGGACCTGGGCACTGTCCTGCTCCCCTCCTCCTGCAGCACCAGTGCTGGGCAGTGCCAGAGGCCCCAGGCACGTCCCTTGCTGGGAGCCACAAGCCTTGGTGCTCTGGGGGGAGAAGAGTCAGGAGGGAGCTTTGGGGAGTGATGAACAGCCTCAGCTGAGGCAGGGCTGTGGGTCAGAGAGCCCAGTGATGTCCTGGTGATGTTCCTGCTGGAGGGGATGATAAGAGATACAGCTCTACCTGCACCCCCAGCTTTGGAACAAAGCAAGGACAGGGACAATGGGGACATCCCCTGAGCCCTGCTCTGCAGAAGGATTTTCAGGCACAAGCCTTGGGTCACCCTGACGTTGCTGACTCAGCCACGGGCCCTTCCTTCTGCAGAGATTTCCAGGAATGCCATCCTCAACATCTCCCACTAGGCAAATCATAGCCAGCATATGGTTAGGGAGAAATTGGATTTCCCCTGTAATCTAATCAATGTTAAATAACAGTAATTCTAACTCCGAGCTCCGTGTTCAAAGTGCTGCTGGTCTCTGGGGTTCACTGGAGTTATTTAATCTAATGAAATCCCATTTACTGTCTCATGAGGGTGCACCATGGGGATGTCTTTCCTAGGAAGGAAGGCAATGGTTAAAGAATTGGGACAAATATCCAGGAGGGGAAGGGGGCTGAGTGCAGCAAGTTGAGGGTTTCACCTGGCAGGAGCTCAGAGCACTTTGGCTGCATCATTGCAGTGGTGGCTGTTCAGGTGGTGGTGGTGAGCACATGCCCAGGTTCCTCCTGTCACCTCCCTGGGCAGGCTGTACCACCTTTTCCTGGCCATTGTGTTTCTTAACCCATCTCAGTGCTCCACCCAGCATCACGCTTTCTGTGCTTCCTGCACTGGGGGGTTCTCAGCACTGGCTCCCCCTGGGCTGGTCCTGGCTGCTGGACTTTGATGGAATCAGAGAATCATCAATGCTTTGGCTTGGAGTGGGCCTTACAGAGCAGCCCCTGCTGGAGGCAGGTCTCAGGGTCTGGGTGTTGGGGTGGCCCCAGGAGTGTAAAAGTCCTCATTTCCCACCCCACACAGCCAAAGGAGGAGTCTGAATGTGCAGGGTCGGCTCCTCAAGGGTGTTTATTTTCCCTTTTCCAGAACATTCTGTCTCTGCCCTGCTGAGCTCTGTCCAGCAGCTCGGCCATGGCATTCTGTCTGCCCTCAGGGTGGGGTTTGCATTTTATACCAAAAACTGCCTGTGCCATGTTTACAATAACGTGCCAATATCTGCCATTTATGTTGGACAGTGAATATCTACCTCAAACCAACAGAAAAGTGTCACCATCACAGCAAGACATGGAGGGCAAGGAGAAGGAGAAGAAGGTCAGGACACGCCCAAATCCCTCCATCTTGTCCCCTTGAACCCCACTCTAAAAACCCCAAAATTCTACTTTTTCACCCTGTGTTAACTCAACTACCACACCACTCAAACCCTTGTGGCTTGTAATTCCTCACACAAAGTTGGCAGCTTTTTCCACAGGCTAAAATGGAAGCCACAGGTGTTTTTGACTTGGTGCCAGGGTCTGGGGCCAGCCAGGGCAGCCAGAGGGATGTGCTGGGCTCCCACAGGAAGGGACACCTCCCACTAGCCCAGGCTGCTGCAAGCCCCATCCAGCCTAACCTTGAACACTTCAAGGGATTTAAGATGGTTTCCCCCAAACCTGCTGCACTTTTCCCATTTGCACCAAGCAATTTTTCCTAATCTGTTTTACAGAGGGAGAGAGGAGCTCTTCTAGGTCACATTTCCCACGCTGGCTCTGTGACAGTTTCTGAGCCTTCAATCAATTACATCACAACAGAGTCAAGCCGAGCCTATTGCACCAGTTGCTTTCCTGCACGCTGAGCTTATTGTATTCAAATATCTTGGAATTCTCTCAGCAGAAGGCAGGGACTCTGCTGCTGTCAAATACCAGCTGGGCTGAATCCTGCGTACTGGGGGGGAGTGTTCCTTCCCCTGTAGCACGTGCTCCAGTTTCCCATTATTACTTCTTTAATAACATTGATACTTCCTCTGCATCGCCCGTTTGCTGCCAAAATTGGCACCACTGAGCAGTAAGTGACAATTACCTTGTGAGCAGTGTGGGGTAGGAGCCCAGTGGGGTGCTGCCCCAAAGGAGAGGGATCAATCTTGCCTTTGGGGTGTAAATTCCTGTCTCACACTGGACCAGCTTCCTAGGGAGAGTTGGGATGACTGTCAGGGCATCCTCTAGAGGAAGAATTGCACCCACAGCTGCTGGGAGAGGACACATCTGGCTCAGTGTCAGTGCATGGGATGGGAATGAGAGGTTGTTGCTCTGTGCTGCTGAGTTATCCTGGGACATCCTCGGAGCTGCCCATCCCTGAGGAACAGCTTGTTTCCTTGAAAACCATCTTCATGCTGAAAAAAACCTTAAAACATTAAAAAGGAGCATGTCTGGTAATTTAATCACATTAAGTGCTCCTAAAATCACATCTGCACTGCACAGCAGCAATGCCAGAGCTCTCTGGAGGAGCAGATGTGGCAGGGTTAGGTGCAGAGATGGGGCTGATGCCTCAGGTTTTGGCTTTTATATTTTTCAGGTTCTGTGCTGCTTTAGTGTGTGGGTCTGGGCTTCATATCAGGGGATGCTGAGCTCTGTGCACAGAGCAGGGAGACAAAACAATTCCTGTTCCAGCTGGGCACCAAGGACAAATGATCCAAACCTCATCCCAGCAGCACCAACCCCGTGGGCTGGAGAGAGAAAAACAAGCAGGGTGGGACTGCCTGGGCTGGAGCTGGAATGGGACAATGAACTCCAAGGTGCCAATGGAGCAGAGCTGATCCCAGTGAGAGCCCCCGGGAGCGCTCGTGCATTTTGGGGCCATTTTGGGTCATTTGGGTGCAGCCCTGGCTGGGCTCTGGTGCTGCCCAAGGTGGATCCATGGAGAAGATCCTTTGAATAAATCTGCTTTATTCTTTAGCTGTGATTAGGCTCTGTTCTAGGCCAGCCTCCAGAAGGCATCAGGGCACAGGAGGGGTTTCGGGAGGAGGGAGGGCACGACGTGCCCCGTGCTTTGGCAAGCACTGCAGCAGCAGCCCGTGCCCCCTGAGGGGTGGCACTGTCCCCAGCAGTGGCCTGGGTGAGGCTGGCAGGGTCCCTGGGGCGGCGTGGGAGCAGTGGCAGGGCTGGCTGTGCTAACGAGGAGCCCCGGTCCCCGCGGGCAGCGATGTCTGTGCTCGTTGTGCGCGTCCCTTTCACGCCGCCTTCATTATTCCCCTGCTATCCAGTGTCATTAAGATATCAAGTTCATTTAGGTACATCCACATTGGCAGTTTAATTATGTCTGGGTACTACTCTGTATTTTATTCATGGACTATCTGGGGGCGGTTGTCAAACACAAGACCAGGAGATAAAGGTTTGGTGGCTGCAGAATGCTAATGTCCTGCTGGTTCCCTTTTGACAAATACACATGCCAGTTATTGCCAAACTGATTATTTCATTCATTAACACCACATACATCAGCTCCCTTCACCCGCTATTATTGTATACATTCATCTTTTCATAAACAATTACCTGACAGAGTTGAGGAAGGCAAGTATTGGGGAATTAATGCTGTGCTGGGAAGTTCCTGGTGTGGGTTAGTAACAAGGTGCTGGGGGTGTGCAGAACGCTCTGTTAGCGTGATGGCTTCATTAATCAAATTAGGGACAATAGCATGTCACATGTGTGCCATGCTTCCCAACATCCCGTTTGTGCTGTGCTCCCTCTTTGCCTCCCTGACCAGTCTGTGCTGATGAGGTGGGTGAAGTGAAACCCAGGGGACCCTGTGGGAAGGTTTGGAAAGCAGCCAGACCATGATCTGCATTTCTCATTATTATTATTATTTTTTTGTAGTATTATTAGCATTATTATGATGAGGAATATTTGCATGAAAACGGGTTCTTTGTTCATTGTTTCTGTCTTTTTTCCAGCTTCCTCATACTGCTTTGTCCCAAGTTGGAGCCCTGTGCAATAGGGTTAGGAGTGGTGGTAGGAATTATTAGGACATCACAAGTACGTAACCAGCTGGGGAGCAAAGCCCCCACTCGTGTCTTCTTTCTACACATTTTGATTGCAAAAACTGGAGATGGAGGAAAAAACCAGCAGGGAGATGTGAGCAGAGTAACCAAAGCCATGAAATAAGTGATTCCTGCAGCTTTCCTAGGGATGGTGGTGAGACCCACCAGAAGGACTTGCCCAGGAGGAGATCACCCATATCTCCAGCTCCCCATGTCCAGCACAAACCCTTGTGGAAGGGATCAGACCTGGAGCTGCTCCCAGCCATCCCCTTGAACACACAGTCCCCATGGTCTCAGTGTGGTGTCTTGTTTTATTTCTTCAGATGCTCTGTGCCCTCAGCTGTTTCTGCAGGCAGACTCGCTCCCTGGATGGAAGGAGCAGCTGCAGGAGGCCACCAATACAGGCAGGATCAATTCAGCTTTTCACTCAGGCAGACACGCTCAAAAAGTAATGCTTCAGGGGTCACACTGCTGCACTGCTCCAGTGCACGATTTGCAAACTAAATAAAGGATCTGAGTGAGTTTTAAGTGCCTGACTCCCTTAGGCCCCTTTGGAGAAAACCCCACTGGAGTAACTAAGAAGCTTTCACCGTGCGTTTGCAGAAACATTAATCCTCCTTGCTATGTCAGGTCTCTTTGATCACACATCAAAATCTTCATCTCCAGGGGTCCTGCCTGGGCTTTCCAGAGTGGCTTAAGAGCAGAAGACCTGAGCTCCCAAGGCTCAGAATCCTTTTCCAAATCCTTCGTGGCTCTCCATGTTGGAATGGAGAGATCCCACCGTGCCGTGGTTCCCTGCAAGGTGGGACCCACCATGGGGTGGTGGGGACTGTTGTGAGCTGGGGGGTTTCCAATCCCTGCTGCTCTCCAGAGTGTCAGCGTGGCCTCAGCCAGTTCTTCCAGTGTTTCCTTACATATTCCCAGGAAGCATGGTGGAAGAGGAAGAGGGTTTTGTCTCTGGATGCTGAGAAATTAATGCTGAAGGAGGGTTGGTCTTGCAAAGCAGGGCAGCCCTGGGAAAGGAGAGGCTGGATTCATCTTCAGGAACTGATCTGAAGCCTCCAGCCCACGTTCAGAGCTGGGTGAGGAGGAACAGTGCTTATTGACCTGGATCCAAATGATTCAAGTTGACTTATGAACTTGAGGTCAATAATTGGGTTTTTTTCATCCATCTGTATCCTGGAGAACACTTTATCTTTCTTTCTTTTTAGTTTTTTTTTTTCTTTTCACATTATTGCATTATTGAGCTGTATTCACTCTGAACAGCCTCGGTGTCACAGTACTGCCCAAGCCTGAGCCTCCTGCCCTGATTTTTAAAAGTGTTAAGCTTTCTTTTATAGTTCTTTTGAAAGTTTTAAAGTTCTCATAAAACTTCTGTAGCCTTCTGATAATGTTTGCATATTTCTACTGAAGTTCTCACGCACTGTTCATGTAAATAAGGATTGTTTTGCATCCTTCTTGGTGAGAAGAGAGAATTAATAGACTTAGTTTGACCAATGTGGTTGGAGAAGTGACAGTTTCATCCTCCAATCCACTGTCGCTTTTAGCATTCTATGTATTGCACAGTCAAAACTAAAATTAGTTCTTTTTCTCTTTTAAACTTACCAAGCTTCTGTGCACTCAGTTTGTGTCCAATAATGACATGAGCCTCCACATCCCCCCCGTGACACGAGGGTGAGCATGGCACAAACCCACAGCCCAGCCATAGCTGAGCTCCTGCTGTGCCCTCTGCTAATGAAATTTGGATCTGCTGCAAACTAAAACTTCCTGAAGTGTGTCAGATGCCTCTGATGCGGGATCAGGCAGCGCTGGGAGAAGCTGGAATTGCTGAGCTCAGGGAAGAGCTCTTGCTGCATCATCTTGTGAGTAGTGCCTAAACTCCTTGCCTTGAGTGTGGGGCTGGAGACACCAGTGTCCATCTCCATGCAGCTTCCTCAGAAGCCAGAATTTGCAAATTAGGCCAGGAAAAATATTTTTCAGCTTTCGGTAGACTTTTTTCCCCCTTTGCACTTGACTGCTTTGCTCTGGGAATGAAAGTACAGAGCCCTTTCCCAGCCATTAAAGTTTCATTTAGCAAAAGGACAAAGAATTGGCACAGGAAGGATGAAGAACTGCAAGAGTAAACTTGTGTGACTCTATGTATTTTAGATCATAGCCTGAGGTCAGGCTCCCTTTTTTGTAATACAAATAAAGGGATTTTTGGCCATGCAGCAGCAGGAGATGTGTAGTGATACATAAAAAAAAAGTCACTTCTCAGCATAATTTAAGGAACAACCTCTGTTCTGCACAGTGAGGTCCTTTGAGGTGTCTGGGTGTTTCCTAAAACCCTCTGCAGGCACAGATACACACACAGATGTGCACACACCATCTCCACAGGAATCTCCAAAACTTTACCATAATCTCTGCTGAACTGTTTAGGACTCCACAACAATATCCTGGCTGACAGGTCCTTTTACCTCTGCAGAGAGGGGAGAAAATCCATCTCCTCGCTCCCAGAACCCCAGCAGCCCGTTCAGAACCTCCAGAGACACGAGTGTGTCCAGCACTCCCCAGGTGTGGCTGTGTAGCCCAGTGGGTCCCAGCCTGCTGCATCCCCTGCCTATTTCCAATATTATTTCTCTGCCTCCAGCTTCTCCTGCCTTAATTTAGCCCAGTTTGGTCTCTGCACTCACTAGGCCCTGATTTCCAGTCTCTGAGATTTGGTGGCATTTCTTCAGAGGGAAGGAGAATGGAGTAACTCTGTTTTTTTGTTGTTTTTTTTTTTTTTTTTTTTTCACAAATCACCTCCATTTAGTGGTTTTTCTGTGTCACTCCAACTTTCAGTCAACATTTTACTCCCCTTTACGTTGCCTGCAGCTTCTCAACCACCACCCCTCTCTCCAGCTCCAGTTCCCACCCTGCTTTTCCTCAGGAGGAGCACATGCACTGCAGTGAGTGTGCATGGCCTGCACTTGTACCGAGGAGCAGTGAGGCAGACGTGGAGAAGAACAAATTGCATTATGTATTGCAGCTCCCAGGGGACAGAGATAATGTAGTGAGAGACAAAGGAACAACAGTTTTTGCTGGCCTGAGCACTCACTTGATTGTGGCCTTTCTGGTATTATTCCTGACTTCTTCTGGGTGATTGTTTGTGTCACTCTATTGACTCTTCACTTTTGTCTGCCTGAGTGGAGCCCCAGAGCTGATGAGGGATCAGGATGTGGGCACAGGCATCCCCCAGCACCAGGGATGGGGGTTATTTTCAAGCTGGCTGTGATTTTGGGGGTTTGTCTGTCTGGGGCACTTTTTCTGGAGAACTGGTGGTTTGGTTTCCCATTTTCTGGTGGGGGCAGATGTGCCATTGGCAGTGGGAGGGAAGCAGTGGAGATTCCCTGAGTTTTGGGTGCAGAAAGAGGCATCAGGATGAAACTGGTGGCATCAGCCACGCAGTGTGTGTGTCCCCAGGCCACATCTGGGCTTGGGGTTCTTGCAGGACACAATGGGGCTGCTGATCCGTGGGTTTGCAGGACACTGAACTGTGCCAGTGATGGGGATGGATTTCCTCAGCAGCCTAGGTGGTGAGAAACTGTCCAAATCAAAGCTCCACCAGCTTTTGGAAATATCCCATCTGGGATGCTTCCCTGGGGGCTCCCCAAAATCACCCTGCAGAGACAGCCAAGGCTCTAAGATGTGCTTTGGAGTCCTCTTCTCTTCTCTTCTCTTCTCTTCTCTTCTCTTCTCTTCTCTTCTCTTCTCTTCTCTTCTCTTCTCTTCTCTTCTCTTCCTCTTCTCTTCTCTTCTCTTTTCCCTCTCCTCTTCCTTTATCTCTTCAGCTTTTTCTGTCTTGTCTTTCCACCTTTCCACCTTTCTGAGACGTAAGCAAATTCCAGGAAGGCATCAGTTGTCTTTAACACCCAGAGGAAAAATCGAAGGGAAGGGTTCAATTACCCACATGAAAAATGAGTCTCCTAACAGAGGTCTATCCATTTGCTAGTTGTGCTTGTTTTAAAACTGAATTATAGAGACTGCACATTTTTCCAGAGACAAATGCATTAATTTTTCTCCAAACAGACAAGAGGGAAGCAGAGGGAAAATAAGATAATAAGAGTTTCCACAGTGATTTATATGCCTTTGTGAAAAATAATGGGGGCAGACAGTAGTGTGCTCCAGCAGCTGGGAGGAAGGGGCAGGGGGGTGGCAGGGACAACTGCAAGGAAAACTGCCAGAAGTCCAAGTCTGATTGTTGGTTTTAGATGATATAAGATCACTTTATGTCTCTGACTGGCTTGAAAAATCTCTCTTTCTCTCTCTCTCTCTATATATATACACATATAAAATATAGACCATATGATGCACTTAAAACCAGCACAGACTGTGGTGTTTATACAAGAAAGGATTGTGTTTCTGGCCGACCTCTCCCCAGCCTCCTCCTTCTGACGAAGGATAAACTGGGACCTTTGGAAAACAAAGTGGTGGCTGCAATTTTTAACAGATTTGCTCTTGTATATATTTATACAGGGCAGGCGAGCCCTTCCCCAGGGCTGTCTGCTTCTGCCTGTGGGCAGGCACCAGGGGGGTTGAGTTTATTTTTTTTTTTATCTCTTCACTTTGGTTTGATTTATATGGTAAAAGAGATATTTTTATTATAGTGCATAGTAAATTGGGTTTCTTTATTGCTCATGAGAGCTGTTTCCCAAAATTGGACTATTTATATAGTACACTGATTGCAATGTATTTCTGATCTTGATGTCTAACTGTAGGGAATAAAAAAAAAATTACAGAAAATCAGATTTTTTTAAAGAAAACCTGCAACTTCTCTTGAAATAGGATGCAACTTTTTCTTGAGATGATGATGTGGCACTCAGCAGCTCCCAGGAAATCATCTTGGTTTGGTGACTAAAGACTTTTGGTGGGAACTGGAGGCTCTGGGAGGTTTTAAAGCAGTTCTGTGGTTTGTCCATTGGTGTAATCCACAGGAAACACATCCTTGAGGCCAAAGGCCACCAGGGCTGTGGTACCTCCAGAGATGTTTCTCTGCAATTATAGGAATGATTCAATGAATTAATTCCCACTTGGTTTCCCAGCAGAAAATCCTGCAGCCTTCAGATGGATGTGAGAGTGGAGGGAGGCTGGAAGTGATGCTTTAAAGCAAAACTTAAATCTGTTCCAGGGCAGATGGTTAATTGTGTAGCTCCATTTATTTGCCTAATGCAAATCACATCCCATTTGCCCGTGGCGCCAGGAGAACCAGATTCCTGTTTGTTTTGCTAAAAGCTGATGTTTCAGGGAATATTCTGCAGCTCCCACGTGAACCTCCCACTTCTGGCCCCAGAGGAGCATGACTTGCACACAGGACAAGCTGTGGTTCCCATGGAAAGGTGCTGCCCTGGGGATAAGCTGCCAACACCACGTTGGTTTGCAGCATTCAGCCTCTCATGGCTGCAGAGCTGAGGAGGTGCTTCAGCATCCTCTTTTCCCATTCCCAAACCAAGCACCTGGAAGTGTCTGTGGGGCTGGATTCCTGCCTTGGGCCACCAGGGTGTTTCTCAGGGAACTTCCCAACTTCCCAAAAGGGGCTAATTGAAGCCTGTAGAGATTTTTTTTTTTTTTGCACAGATTCATGGCTTTTCAAAGGAGAAATTTGCATATTAATAAGAAGCTGTTCAGACTGATTGGCTTAATGTGTTTGGTGTAAGTATAATTAAATGTCAGGGGAAATATATCATGAAGTAATGAAGCTGGAGTTAATTTATAAAAAAAAAAAACAAACGAATCCTAAAGAGGGAGACACTTCCAATAACAAACAGTTCTTTAACCTTCCTCCTTAAGATGATGTGCTTAGTCAGGGCTGAAATGTGTCATCTTGGAGATCCTTGAGTGAGAGAGACATGAGGTGGATGTTGGATTGGGGGTGGAGGTTTTTCCATACTCTCCCAATTGCAGAGCCTCCCTTCCTGGCTGAGCCAGAGGGTTCCCCCAGGTGCAGGTGCAGTCCTGGTCCCTCCAAGCCCAGCAGCAGCTCCAGTGAGGATGTCTGGGAGGATGTACCCATCTAAGACTTCAGAATGAGATGGAGGTTTATTTATATCAGGTGCTGAGACATCTGTAGCCATTTTTTTGTCACCCCTCAGTCTTTACTCTTTGAACTTTTCAGAACATGCTCTGTTCACATCCTAGCTGGGCACAAACCCCAGCCCACACAGGCACATCTTTAAAACAAACAAAAATTGCAATGCAGGTGCCCAAACTGGATGGTTTAAGATTATAATTGAGGAAGGTGAGGTCCAGGCTGAAGGCTCTCAAGGCTGTGGCTCCTGGCATCCTTCTGTGTGATGGAAAGAGCCTGGGAGCTCCCTCTCCATGGTGCAGACGTGCAGTGGACAAACAGGCAAGGGCTTCCCAGCAAAACTCTGCTTTAGGGGAGTGCTGGGTTCATGGGATTCCTGTCCAGCTGCATCCTCTGCTGTCCTCTTCCAGCACTGACTGACCCTCCTGCGTGCTGGGATGGCAAAAGGGAGCTCTGGATTTGCACTTGCAAGGTGTGTAAAAGGATCATGTCCATTGTCTCAGCTGGAAAATCCTCCTCTGGCAGGACATGGCATAGAGGGGAGTCAGCAGGTTGTAATCAAGGATCCCTTTTCATTTGGGAATGGCATTGGAAATGTGATGAAATCACTGTGAGCCTGATTTTCTCCCTTGTAAGAATCAGCTGGTGCTGCAAGAATTTGGCAAAGCTCCTTATATGTGTGGAGCTCTGGCCACTGCTGGGGTTAAGCTGCCCCTGGGGGAGAGACCAGGGGTGATGAGTGCTGGGTCTGGTGGGACAGGAGGAGTTTGTCCTTCCCAGTGCAGGAGTTACCCCCCTCACTGGAGCTGCTGGGAGTACTGGGATTACTGGGAGAGGGGTTCTAGGGCTGGGTTGAAGAGCTCATGGCCAGCCCAAGGGGAAGCACTGCAGACATGGCTGATGAACCCAGCCCCAGCCACAACCCTGGCAGAGAAGGATCCTTCAGAAGATGCCTGGTGGTGTCTCCATTCCCATCCAAAGGGTGGACACAT
The DNA here is from genome assembly GCA_003676055.1 of Chloebia gouldiae. Taxonomy (NCBI): domain Eukaryota; kingdom Metazoa; phylum Chordata; class Aves; order Passeriformes; family Passeridae; genus Chloebia; species Chloebia gouldiae. Next base: position 6,794,595 of record QUSF01000033.1, on the reverse strand, counting down.
GTTGAAGGGGCTGTGACCAAGAGCCCTGGGGCTCTTCATCCCTTCCTGGTAGGCAGAGGGCTGGGATTTACCAGCAATTAGCCACTGGAAAGGAAACAAACCTCAAACACTCCTTTTCCAAACCCAGCTGGACAGCCCAGAGGAGCTGGTAGTGCCACCTGTGATTGCCTCAGCTCCGATGAGTTTCTTGTTCCAGCAGAGAAAATCAATGGCTTGCAGGGCTAATGACACCAGGGAGTTTCTGCTTGTCAATAGCACTTAGGCACTGCTGGTCTCCAGATGTGCTTTCCAGCAGGGTGGGTTTTTTTGGGAACCTCTTGGCCCAGTTTCCTCTCCCAGCCTGGTCAGGGATGCTGGGACACCGGGATCCCTTCTCAGCACGAGGTGGCCCCTGGGCACAGCGCTCCCCACTCCCTGCTGCCCTCAAAGCAGCAGCTCAGCCCGTCAATAATTCATCAGAGCAATTAGACAGAGGGTTTGCCTGCTGTAATTAGCTGTGACCCACGCACTCTCCATCCCCAGGAGAGGAGTGGGACAGGAGCTGGGCACGGGGCTGGCGAGCAGAGCCCCCTCTTTGTGTGCAGGTGCTGCCCCATGGCTCTTCAGGCAGGGACACGAGGGGCAGGGATACGGGCAGGGACATGAGGGACAGGGACATGAGGGGCAGGGACACGAGGGACAGGGACACGAGGGGCAGGGACATGAGGGGCAGGGACACGAGGGACAGGGACACGAGGGGCAGGGACACGAGGGACAGAGACACGAGGGACAGGGACACGAGGGACAGGGACACGAGGGACAGGGACACGAGGGACAGGGACACGAGGGACAGGGGGGCAGGGACATGAGGGGCAGGGACATGAGGGGCAGAGACACGAGG
>QUSF01000033.1:6773162-6793705 GCA_003676055.1 Chloebia gouldiae | reverse complement strand
GACACGAGGGACAGGGACACGAGGGGCAGGGACACGAGGGGCAGGGACAGGAGGGGCAGGGACACGAGGGGCAGAGACACGAGGGGCAGGGACACGAGGGACAGGGACACGAGGGGCAGGGACATGAGGGGCAGAGACACGAGGGGCAGGGGGACAGGGACACGAGGGGCAGGGACACGAGGGGCAGGGACACGAGGGACACGAGGGGCAGGGACATGAGGGGCAGGGACATGAGGGGCAGGGACATGAGGGGCAGAGACACGAGGGGCAGGGACACGAGGGGCAGGGACACGAGGGACAGAGACACGAGGGGCAGGGACACGAGGGGCAGGGACACGAGGGACAGGGACACGAGGTCCCACTGTGCTGCTCTGATGGGGTCTCCTGGGGGTGTGTGACCCCCTTGTCTCAGGGACACTGCTCTGTCCTGTTTTGGCTCCCAGTGGCTTGGCTGCCCTGCCCTCAGCCCAGGATTGTTTGATTTTACAGCTCCTGAAAGGTGGATATAGTCAGGTGGGGTTGGGCTTTTTGTCCAGGAACTGACAGAACCAGAGGTCACAGCCTCAAGCTGCACCAAGGGAAATTCAGGTTGGATATTAGGAAAAAGTTTTTTCCAGAAAGGTGATAAAGTTCTGGAATGGCTGCCCGGGGAGGTGGTGCAGTCACCGTCCCTGGGTGTGTTTAAAACAGCCTGGATGTGGCACTGGGTGCCAGGGTTGAGTTGAGGTGCTGGGGCTGGGTTGGACTCGATGGTCTTGAAGGTCTTTCCCAACCCTGTGATTCTGGGAATTCTGTGATAGTTGCTGCTTCTCCTGAGCAAGGTCACAGCCAGAGGTGCAGGAAGGATCTTCACCCCTGGAGTTATCAGCAAACAAGCTGCATTCTCCATGGCATTCCTTAGCTGGATTTCCCAGCTCCTCAGGAAGGGACGAGGCTTCCTGGCTGTGACCTGGGGTGTCCCAGTCCATTTTGGAGATTCATGGAGTGGTTTGTTCTTAAATGCTCACGTGGTTCAACCGAGTGGTGGAACGAGTGGAAGTGCCCGTGGCACTTGGTGTGCAACTGGGAGGGTCTGCTGAGCACCCCTGGTGTGGGAAATGCATTTGTAGAGAATCCTCAGTGCCTGACAGAAGGCTCACACAGTGTGTGCATCTGTATGCAAACCCTGAGATAAGAAATGCTGACTTAAAAATGCCATGGAATAAGACAAGACATGGTAGAGAGAGAAATGGAGCTAGAAACAAGATTAAAAGGATGGCCTGAAAAAAAGACTATATCTATATATGATATATATCTTATATATATTATAGATGTAATATATATGATATAGATATATTATATATATTATATAGATATATATAGGGAGATTTATATGGAGAAATAGAACTATGAAAGATGCATTGTACCCACGAGGGGTAATTTTAGATTATTGGCTTTAAGACATTTGCAGCATGGTGTGGCAAAAGCTGATAGGCCAAGAAATGCTTATAGTGTATTGTAATTAAGAAATATGATATATACACCAATATATAGAGAAATAGAACTATGAAAGATGCACTGTATGAAGACCCATGAAGAGTAATTTTAGATGATTGGCTTTAAGATATTTATAGGATGGTGTGGTAAAAGTTGATAGGTTAAGATACATTTATAGTGTGTTGTAATTAGGAAATAATTGGCTTCTGATTGTGATGGTGTGAATTGTAACACTTGTATTTGTCTCACCCTTCTCACGAGACTGAAAATGGAATGAAAGTTTTTAAAACACCTCTCAGTTACCCCATCTCTGGGTCAGAAAAGGGCTTAATCCAACACCCTGGCAGAGCCTTTGGGTTGGGGGGCACACGGACACCTCTGCAGGATGTGAGGGTGGGCACAGCGTGGATGGACCTGCCCTGTCCCACTGTCACCCTGCCCTGCTGCACAGGCTTGGGGCTGGAGCCCGGCTGTGCTCAGTGCTGGGCGTTTGGATGGGGCCACAGGAGACACCCCAGGAGCTCTGGGGCTGCATTTTCGGTGGAGGTTTGCACCCATGTCAGTCAGACTTCAGCTTCAGAGGGAGCTTAGCTGGAAGGAGAGGAGGGAGGGACGGGAAGGCAGTTTTGCTGAGATGCTGCCTGACAGACACAGTGTGGAAACAGCTGCTGCTGGCTGCAGATGTAATGAGATCCATAAATACTGGGGCTTGCTCAAATAAACGCCAGCATGTGCTGTAAGGATGGGCTCTGGAGCTCCCTGTGTGCCAGCAGCAGCCACAGACAGCAGATCTGGGGGCTGGGGCAGGAGAGGCTCAGCCTCTGGAGAGCTCTGTGTTTGGGAAGGTGGCATAGAAACGGTGTGCCTGTTTGTCCCCAGCAGCTCTGGCACACGTGTAGGTGGCTGCCTGCCACCAGGTCTGGTTTTTGGGGTATTTCTGTGAGTTCCTGAGAGTGTCAGCGTGTCCCATGTGCTCTGAGAGCTGTCCCTCTCATCCCAGCAGAGCTCAGTGCAGAATGGTTTGGGTTGGAAGGGGCAGGCTCCAAGCTCAGCTTAATCCATCCTCATTAAAATCAGTGGCCAAGGTGTCCTTTTGCTATTAATGCCAGTTGGGTTTGATTTTACATCCAAAACAATGAGTGATTTTCTTTTTTTCTTGCAGACCTCTCTGATCTTTTGCCCCTCTCCTTTCAGCTTCCTCAGTCTCACAGCTTTTCTTGGAGATTTTTTTCTTTTAAATCTTTCTCAGTTTCCTGAAATGCATCTTTCCGTGCATCGATTTCACCTGAGACCTGAAGGAAGGCAGAGCAGGAGGCTCAGCTGACTCCCGTGTACACTCACAGCTCATCAAAGCAAATACAGAGCCTGGTGAGAGCTGCTGGGGCAGCACAGCCCCTGGGCTTAGCAGCTGGCCTCACGGGAGGGAGGAATTAATCTCTTTAGGCAGCATTTTTGAATTTATGTACCCATACACGCTCCTGGTTACATCAAGTTATCACTCTTGCTAGAGCATCTTTCTTTTCAATCATCCCCTGAACATGCTGTAATGGCACTTCTGGGAGTGTGGGCTGGAGGTGGGGGAAGGGGAGTGCTTGTGAGAGCGAGTTTTGGTTCTTTTATAAATTCCTCTTGCAGAGTCACTGCTTAAAATGACTTGGAAGGAAAAGAGAGATGGTGGGGAAGGAGAAGACGAGGTGGCCCAGGGAGCAGCACACACCCCTCTGGGGCTGTGAGGTGCACCAAGCCACGATGCTGGCTGTGCCTCAGTTTCCCTGCCCAGCTTGTTTGATAGCTCCACGATGGAGAAGGCTCTGTGTTTCCCCCGGGGCTGCCAGCCCTGTCACATGCCTGTCACCACCGTGTCTGGCTGCCTCCTGGAGACAGAATTCTGGCACTGTTCCTGTGGAGAAGTCAGAGATGAAATAAGCCCCTTCAGACAATTCATTTTCCCTCTCTGCCTTGCTACCCCACTCCATCTAAAGGGTCTCATCCTCCCTGTGACTGTGTTGCATTTCTGGGAGCAGATTTCTTCCTTACCCTTTTCCACAGGACCCAAGGCTGATTGCAGAGCTGTGGGGCTCCTTCAGAAAGAGCAGCAATTTTTTTTTTATAGCAGTTTTCCCTGCAATGACCCCCTCCTTAAAAACAGCACTTGCCATCAGGACAGACTTCCTTTCCCACCACTGCCTGGGGTGCTCCAGATCCCAGCCAGACCCTGGACATTTCTGGGGAGGAAAATCAAACTGCAGCAAAGCTGCTGAGCAGGGAAAAGCTAACAGAGGGCAGATTTCCCCTTTGCAGCTTGCTTTAAGGGTTCCCAAATCCATTGGCAGCTCATCCCAAGCCACGAAAGCAGGGAGGATCCTTGGGTGCTCTAACACCACATTATTGTCAGTGGTGATTCCCTGTGCCATCACATCTTCAGGATGCATGAGAGATCTTTCATACTCCTCAGCTTGCTTCTTCCTCAGCCTGAATGTCCCAAAGTCTTGGAGTTTCCCCCAGACAGAAACCCTCAGCAAAGGTTTGGCTTCTCTGGGAGATGTCTTTGCTCAGCCCCTGCGTAACGTGGTTGCAAAGGGAATTGCTTTAGGAAAGGCCATTCCTTGCTCTCTCATTTGAAACATAACAGCCTGGGGTTTGGTTATTATTGCTGTTTTTAGCTGCTGTTGGCTTTTCTTTGTTGTTTTGTTGTTTTTTTTTTTTTGATAGATGGGTTCAATTTTGCTGGCATATTGCACAGGTTTGCAAGCCAGATGTTGCTGCTGCAGGATGGTTGCAAGGGAGGAGGGCAGGGAGCAGCTCATCTCACACACGGGGTCAAAGCCAAGGGCTCAGGGTGTGGGGGGCTGCAGCTGGCATGAGAGCTGCTGGTGGCACGGGGGTGAACCTCACTGGGGCTGCAGGCACCCCCCATCCATCCCCCCTTCCCCTTGGCAAGGATGGGACCGTGGGAGGATCAGCTGTGGAGAGGGAAAGTGCTGAGCATGGGCTGGGAGGCAGGATGGGTTTGTGTGTCACCAGTGATGGGGGTGGGAGTCTGGGGTTTTGTAGATGCCTTCTGAAGGCCTAGAACAGAGGCTGGACAGAGCTAAAGAATAAAGCAGGGATTTATTCAAAGGATCTCCTCCATGGATCCACCTTGGGCAGCACCAGAGCCCAGCCAGGGCTGCACCCAAATGACCCAAAATGGCCCCAAAATGAACACAAGGTCTCTTAACTTTGTAAGTTCTGCTCCATTGGCACCTTGGAGTTCATTGTCCCATTCCAGCTCCAGCCCAGGCAGTCCCACCCTGCTTGTTTTACTCTCTCCAGCCCACGGTGTTTGTGCTGCTGGGCTGAGATTTGGATCATTTGTCCTTGGTGCCCAGCTGGAGCAGGAATTGTTTTGTCTCCCTGCTCTGTGCAGAGAGCTCAGCATCCCCTGATATGAAGCCCAGACCCACACACTAAAGCAGCACAGAGTGTGAAAAATATAAAAGCTAAACCTGAGGCATCCTACTGTGTTGTAGGAGTGAAGTGTGTGGGGGATGCCAGTGGGATGAGCAGGAGAGGGAGCAGAGGTGGGAGTCACCTGCTACAAAGGCTCCTCCACCTTCCTGCTGTGCCTTGTTTAACATGAAGGAGCTCAGGGTGTCCAGCCACCAAATCCTGTGGCTCTTTAGCAAATCACACCCAATCCTGGCCCAGGAGGAACTCGGAGGGGACCATGGAGCAGGATGGACCCTGGCCCAAGCCCCAAGCCCTTTCCCACTTCACTCTAGGAGAGCTTCCCAAGGAAGCTGCTGTGTGGGATGTCTTTGGGTGAAAGAAGGAAATTGCTGAGGTCAGGGGGCTGATGTTGCACATTTTTATGTGGCACCAACTTGCTGCCTCCTTGGAAATCCCAAAAAATAAAGTCATGCATCCTGGCCCTTGAAAATTCCCCTGTCCGACAGGAAGGGAGTGTTGTTACTCCAGGAATTCACTGTTATTCCAGGGAATTTAAGCCTCTGTGCAGGAAACCCCCAGTGTGGGCAGGGAGGAATTTAAAGGGGTAGGGCATTAGGATGGTTGAGATGTTGCTGTGTTCCTGCCACTGCAAGAAGGGAGGTGGGATCCCATCCAGAGGGCAGGGCTTGAACAGGAAAAATGAATTTGGGCTTGGAGCACAAGCCCTGTGAGGAATGACTGAGGGAGCTGGGGGTGCTCAGCCTGGAGAAAAGGAGACTCAGGGGTGACCTCATCACTCTACAACTCCTGAAGGGTGGTTGTAGCCAGATGAGGGTTGGTCTTTCTCCAAGAACTGACAGAACCAGAGCTCACAGACTCAAGCTGCACCAAGGGAAATACAGGTTGGATATTAGGATAAAGTTTTTTCCAGAAAGGTGATAAAGTTCTGGAATTGCTGCCCGGAGAGGTGGTGGAGTCCCCATCCCTGGGTGTGTTTAAAACAGACTGGATGTGGCACTGGGTGCCAGGGTTTGGTTGAGGTGCTGGGGCTGGGGTGGATTTGATGGTCTTGAAGGTCTCTTCCAACCCAGTGATTCTGTGAATTCTGTGTGAATTATTCTGTGAATTCAGGTCTAATTCCAGGTAGATGGGCAATGAAAGGAAGTGGGAAATCAAGGGCAAGCTCAGGTGTTTGCAGAACCAGAGCACTGCAGCCTCCTGGCCGTAAATGCAAGGAGGGCAGGGCTGGGCCAGAGGCAGGAGGCTCAGGACCATCCTGCCCTTGATCCCCAGGACACCCCCAGAGCTCTGCCCCGACCCTGCCCAGGCCATTTTGGCACTGACATGTCCCTTGCTCCCCCTCTGGCAGGGACCTGATGCCCAGGACGCTGGAGGGGCAGATCACCATGGAGAAGACGCCCAGCTACTTCGTCACCAAGGAGGCCCCAGCCCGCATCTCCTCCATGTCCAAGGGCACCAAGCTCATCGTGGTGGTGCGGGACCCCGTGACCAGAGCCATCTCGGACTACACCCAGACGCTCTCCAAGAAGCCTGACATCCCCACCTTTGAGAGCCTGACCTTCAAAAACAGGACTACGGGCCTGATCGACACCTCGTGGAGCGCCATCCAGATCGGCATCTACGCCAAGCACCTGGAGAACTGGCTCCTGCACTTCCCCATCGGACAGATCCTCTTCGTCAGCGGGGAGAGGCTCATCAGCGACCCCGCGGGGGAGCTGGGCAGGGTCCAGGACTTTCTGGGCCTCAAGAGGATCATCACGGACAAACACTTCTACTTCAACAAAACCAAGGGCTTCCCGTGCCTGAAGAAGGCGGAGGGCAGCAGCAAACCCCACTGCCTGGGGAAGACAAAAGGCAGGACCCACCCTGACATCGACCAGGAGGTGGTGCAGAGGCTGAGGGACTTCTACCGGCCCTTCAACATGAAGTTCTACCAGATGACAGGGCAGGACTTCGGCTGGGACTGAGGCTGAAAGAAATAATTTAAGAAAAGGAAAATATAATATAATATATATATTTTTTTTACGTATCAGTAGAGAAGTGGGGGGGGGGGGGGAATAAAGAAAAAAAAATAACTGCGTTGAAAAAACATGATTTGCTTTGGTTGTTTTTTTTTTTTTTTTTTTTTTTTTTTTTTTTAATGCTGCTTTGTTTCCTTTCTTCTCTCAGAGAAGAGGTGCTCTGTACATCCAGAAAAGGAGGCCTGGTCCTACTGACATGAGCAGCTTTCCTCAATGGGCCCGAGGTTTAGCCCTGCCTCTGTAAAAAAAACACAGGTGCAAAGTTTTTAGTGACACGAGTGCTTGGGGTAGCTCAGAGTCTTCCTGAAAGTTCAGCCAGGTTTTGGCTTGCAAGGGCCATTTTGACCAGACCTCACCACTTTTGACAATAAAACAAAGGTGGCTTAATACCTAATTTGGCTTTCTAAACGTTCCCTTAGGGGATTTTTTTATTGCATGAAACATTTGGTGAATTTTGCTTCCACTTACCCAATTTTTTGTTTTATTTTTACCCCCCTTAAATCAAGCTCTTTCATCAGCCAAGCTTATTTTTCCTCTTAAGGAAGCCAAAACCAATAATCCTTTGTTTTGTTTTGAGAGAAAATAATTTTGGTAGCCAAAAGTGAAGGAACACAAATGATTCTTTTGACTCTGTAATGAAAATTGCCAGGTAGTCAAAAGGCCTCATTCACAGGAGCTGGCTCTAGACCAGTGCTCCCTATTGCATCCCTTTTGCTATTCTGACAGCAAAATGGTTTTCTAAGGGTTTGGTTTTTTTTCTAAGGGGGGCCCATCTGAAGGGATTTTGGGGATGGGAAGGAAGGTCCACACTGAGATGATGCTGGTGGCACATCCTGAAGGTGTTGGGGGGACCCACCATCCCACCAGGTATATGCAAGAAACTTCTTGGTGTCCAGTGCATGTGGTTTAAGCCATAATGATGAATGTTTTAAGTTAGGCCGGTCTTAAATAGACTGGAGGAAGGGTTGGTTGGGAAAAAGTGAACAATAATCATGTCCAGAATGAGGAATGAGAAAACAATAGCTCTTTCCTAAAGGAGAACTGATGGGGAGAGATGGAAGGTCCTGAAAGGCTTTAAAAACTGTCACGCAAAACCTTTACCTCGTTTTTTTAGCTGGTGGAAATGTTTCAGTGACAGAAATCTGTTAGTGAAGCAGAGTCTTTTATTACCATGGGCTCATTTATCTGCTGGCTCTTGATTTTCAGCATTTCTGAGCTGTGGGAGTACCCAGTTACACCTCGGTGCTGCACGAACCACGTGGCAGTGCTCCCTCTCCTGAGCCCAGCTTTGAAAAGTACCTGAGGGGATCAAACAAACTGTGTGGGGATCCCTCAGGAATGTGGTTAGGGAGAAACCTGGGGATGAAGTTCACTGGCTGCCTACACACCAGGCAGGATATTAATAAAATCCCAGCAGAGCAGAGATTTCAGAGTGCAAAGAGAATTGGATCAGAAGTCACAATTTCACCTGAGGGGGAAACATTTCCACCTTGGCAAGTCAGGAGAAGGGTTTGGTGACCCACTCAGCCTCATGGCACCAAGTTCCTCTGCTGAGCTACAGCTTCTCCTGGCTGCCCTAAACCACCTTTCTACTCAGCCCTACACATCTCCTTGTGTTCCCAAAGATCCTGGAACCTTCCTATCCCCTGAAGACACAAACCCACAGGGTTTTGCATGCCAGGCCCATTTCCCAAGGGAAAATTCAGCTTCATTCAGCTCGTGAGGCCCCAGGAGCTTCTCCCACAGCTGTCACTGCAGAAATGCCCCAGCTGGTAGAGAAGTGGTGATGGGCTGGTGGCACCAAAGCCAGACTCTGCTCAGCCCTCTGTCGTTCACTACCTCCTCTCCCCCATTTCTGTCCCATTTTAAGACCTTTTGTGGCAATGTCCCATGCCACATCTGCATGAACACCTTTCAGCAGGAAGGAGGATGAGGCACCACACACACCCCCAGCAGTCCTGCTCCTTGCCTGCCTCCCCTCAGCCCCTCAGAATTCACTAAGACATGACATGAGCAGATCAGAGATGGTCACAGAGCTGTGGCTCCACGAGGCCATGGTCCCTCCCAGCATCTGCAGCTCAAATCAGAAGCTGGGAGAAGGTTGGGCTCTTGGCAATGGTGTCACATCACCCTCCCCAGTGTGTCACAGGAGGTGAGGGGAGCAATCTGCCTGTGCTGGTCAGAATGGGCATGAGGTGCAGCCAAAAGGATGGCAGGTAATTATTGGGACAAATATTCTAAGAGCAAGTTTTTTGGGGGCAGGAATGGAGGATGGACAGCCTCCCATGCTGTGCTCTTCAATTCAAATGGAAAAACCAAGGTGCTAGTGAGGATGAGGCATCAGTCACTCACCCAGCACCAGCAAGGCACAAAATATGAGGTCTTCCCAGCTGAAAAGAAGATTTTAGCATGCTATTTCTTTGGTATTTCAAGGAGAATTAAGGTTGGGATAAGACAGACATGGCTTTGACAAGTTATTGTGATTTAAGCCCAGCTGGGATCTCAGCCCCACTCACTCACTCCACAGGTGAGATGGGGGGAGAATTGGAAGAGTAAATCTAAGGAAACCTGTGGGTTGAGATAAAGACAATTTAATAGGTAAAGCAAAAGCTACACACACAAGCAAAACAAATGAAGTAATTAATTTCAGGCTTCCCATGGGTGCTCAGATGCTCATCCCCAGGACAGCAGGACTCCTCACATTTGGAATGGTGCCTTGAGAAGACAAACACCATCACTCCAAAAATTTCCTGCTTCATTCTTTGCCCACTTTGATATGCTGAGCATGATGCCATATGGTCTGGAATATCCAGAGCTGCTCCCATCAGGGTCAGCTGTCCTGGCTGTGTCCCCTCCCAGCTCCTTGTGCATCCCCAGCCTCCTCACTGGAGCAGCAGGAAAAGCCTCGATGCTTGTGGAAGAACTGCTCAGCCACAGTCAAAACATCTCTGGGTTATCAGTACTGTTCCCAGCACAAGTCCAGACCACAGTCCTAGGAACAAAATTAACTCTACCCCAGCCAAAACCAGCAGAAAAATATAAACATCACTTACGAGTGTGACGTTTTAAAAAAATCAATATAGTTATATTGCTGTTTTCTCCTGTACAGTCACATTTGCACTACCATAAAGCAGCTTTATAGGGCCACGGACTGGTCTCCCCATATTGCACAAGCTGCAGCAAAACCAAGCATTTTTTTACAGCTGAATATCTGCACCTGCCACCAAATCCCTGCCATTAGATCAGTAGAGCCCTGATATGTGCACAAGCCCATCAAATGTGCCTTTAAAAACTCTTCCCAGCACATCAAGCTCAGCCACTTAGGAATACTTTCCCCTAAATGCTTCAGTGTTTTACTCCCTCTCATTTCCAGGGGTTTGAATACCTTGTTGCACACCTTGTAAAGCTATTTAGGGATCTGGGACTGTGATTGATTGGTTTTGATCTGGCCCATAAGTAGTTCTGAAAATCCCTCCACATATGAACAATGGCTTTTAAAAAGAGGTCAGGCAACCAAATTGCTTTGAACTCTAATAGCATTTAAGCCTCTAAACTCTTTAGGCTTATTTGAAAATCCAGCCATGAAGTTTAGATTATTTTAACCTAATAAGAATTGGAGGTAAACTATTGAAAACCACATCCCTTCTGGGCCTGCAGTGCTGAGCACGTGTATTGGAGGGGAAATCAAAAGTAGCTATAAATAAAAAAGTGTTTTCCTTTAAAAAGAAAGAGGCAGAAAAACCAAAACATGAACTATGAGAAAATAGTTAGGTTACTACAATGCTTCTGGTCTCAATAATCAAATCTGCCACGGGGCATTGATGAAGCTCAGGCTTATATGTGATGCAACGTTTGGATTTTAGAACAAGTCCAAATTTTGGATTTAAGAACCCACACCAACCTTTACAAGGCATTCTGTCAGCATCAAGTGCCAAACTGATCATAAGGAAATTTTATACAATGAAGGAGGTGAGGCCTGGGCTGCCCAAGGTGGTGGATTCCCCATCTCTGGAAGTGTCCAAGGCCAGACTGGACTTGCAGCAACCTGGGATGGTGGAAGGTGTCCCTGGAATGGGATCAGCTTTGTGGTGCCTTCCAATCCAAACCATCCCACGGTTCCATGATCTTTGAGGAGCCACACAGCCACAAATGGCATCACAGCTCTCCTAGACCACCAAGGAGTGTGGCCTTGGGTGTGCTGAGCACCAGGATTGCCCCAAAATCCTCAAAAATAACTTTCCCCCCCATTGCTTTTGATATGTTTTGGTAGACTCGTAGAGTTCAGAAAGGTGACAGAAGGTGAGATCTCCCTTTAACCCATCAGCAACAGCTTTCAGCCCAACCTGGAGGATGGGGAAGCTCTTTGCTCTCTGTTTCAACTGAAAAATGCAGAGAAATGGGGTTTTCTTTACCAGTGCAGTTTGGCAAGGCAATACCAGCTCTTTGTGCTGCTGTGAAATCCATCACTGCCATTCCTGGAAGGGCAAGCATGGGGCTGCTGTGCCCCTGGTATCCTTGGCTCTGATTTTGTGCCGTGGGGAATTTTACCAGCTGCTGTGGAACTGCTGCCACTCAATGATCCACACAGCTAAAAGGAGTTTATTCACCAGGGTGCCCTGGAGATCAGTGTGTGAAACTCTGCCTGATGTCAGGGTGCCCTTTGGGTGCAGCACTAAGAAGTTTCCAGCAATATTTTGGCCTTTCTTACCCTGCACAGGGTGATTCTTGCACTGATTCTCAGTTCTCCCACATACACACTTCACACTTCACAGCATCAAGTCTCCAGATGAAGGGGAAATATTGCCCATTTTCCTAACCATTAAAACATTCCTTGGTTGTAGACAGCAGTTTCTGGGTTTTCTCTCCTCCCTCCCCTTCACTTGGTGATACTGTCATCCTTCTCCCTTTGGTGCTATTTCAGTATGAAAAAAAAAATTTAATTTAATTTAAGAATGAAAAAGCACACATTTAATAAAGTTTACGGGTACTAAGAGGCTGTGCTCTCTTTTTGCTGGTGGCAGCAACCTGGAAAGAGGGGAAAGGTTTATGAAAAAAAGGGGGAAACCACAAAATCACCCATTTGTGTCTGATTTTAGTCTCCTAAACCTAACTCGCTCCATGGCTCTGCCTTCTGTGAACTCCCCAGTGGCATCCCTGGCATTGTTCCTGTGACCTCTTGTTTTCCACCACATCCAGGTCAGTGCTTTAAATTGAAAAAATTCCTTTATTTAAATTGCAAAAATCCTCAAAAATTCAGGTCTCCCTGTCTCCCCCAGTGCTCACCCCTCTGCTGTCCCTGGCCCTGCCACATCCACAGCATTTCTCCACCGAGGTGGAAGAATTCCTGCTTCCCCTGACCTGGGTAGCTCAGGAATGGTCCCAGTCCACAGCGTGTGAAACCCGAGGGGAAAGGAATTCCTCAAGAAATATACAGTGGAGAAGCCCCCCTGTATCAGGTTTGCTGTGTGGTCAAGTAAAATGATATTCTATTTACTTTTTTAGATGTATAAACAGATTAAGTCCCAGGGAAAATATGCTCCCAAACTTCATAATATTTTATTAAACCACTGAAGTTTAATATAATCTTCGGGCTTCCACAGAAAAATTTTCCATTTCTTTTCTGAGCACCTTTGATTTTATTTTCTTTTAATTACGGTTATCCGGAGTTAACAATCTGGGGTTTGCACTCCACCCAGAAAGGACTATCCAGGTTAGAAGTGGGGAATTTTGCTGAAATACAGAAATATCGATGTGGTGGTAAGAAGTCATCGACACCTGGGCAGAAAACTCTGGAGAAGCCAATGTGCATGGGAATTATAAAAGACAAAACCACAGGAATTATAAAAGACAAAACCAATGGCAACGATACACCACGACTTAGAAACCCCCTCACTGCTCCCCTTTCCTTTGACTCAAACCCAGCATTGTCATGAGACCAAACTCCTCCATTTTTCCACAAGATTCAAGGTGAAATGAAGAAATTATTTGTATGACTTCTCCTGGGAGCTGCTGGGGCTGGGGGCACAGCCAGCTCTGCCTGTATAAATTGGATATTAACCCTGTACATCTGAGTGAGCAAGATGTGAGCTCTCCCTGACCTGCCGTGACCCCCGTGCCTGGAGGATGCTGCTGATGTAGTGGAGGGCTGCACATGCACATCTGGGATCATAGCTGGGCTTTCACCAGCTTAGAAAAGCTTACAAATGGCAGAAGTGATCTTCTCCCAGCAGAGCCTGGTCCCGGGTGCAGCATTCCACACCAGACCCCAGAATGGTTTGGTGGGAAGGGACCTTAAAGCCCATCTCATTCCACCCCCTGCCATGGGCAGGGACACCTTTCACCATCCCAGGCTGCTCCAAGTCCTGGCCTTGGACATTTCCAGGGATTGGGCAGCCACAGGGATCTGGGATCCCAGGGAATGGGCAGCCAAAGTCAGAGTCTGATGTCTGAACCACCTGAACCCCTGCCAGACACGACGTGCCCTGGATGGGGAGAGCAAAGGGGCAGGGAGGGGCTCGTGGTGCTTGTTGTGCCCTGGGCATTGTCACTCCAAGGAGCCTGCAACCACTGCCTGGACAGCCAAACGATCCCACTGGCCTGGGAAATTCATCCTGCTCTGACACCCCATATTTTACCAGCTTCACTGAAGAGAAAATTGTCATATGCTTCCACTTTCCGAGGAGCTGAGCTGTGCTTTTGATAGCAGCTGCCAGCATAAATATACATGAGAAACAGGTTTTCAGTTCCTGAAAAATGTCTAAAAATTGTAAACAATCCTCAAGTCATATGGGGATAAACAGTCAGAATTTTAATATTGTTTATAGTTTAAAAAAGCAACAGTTGTTTGAGTCGAGTCAAGCCAAGTCCTTTTGAATAGATAATTTTGAAACATTTGGTTTCAATTCTCCCAAACCTTCAGCAGAGAAGTCCCATTCATGGAATATTTAGCTTACAATTCAAAATGAAAAGTATTACGGAGTAGAAAACTGGATTTTCTATTTCAAAAAATAAATGGCCTCAGATACTGAACCGTCTTGAAAACCCTTTTTAGGAAAAAAAAAAAAAAAAAGGAGAAACAAAACCACTCAGCCAAGTTTATCCAGGCTGTTCTCCTGCTGAAAATTGCAGTTTTGCTGAGTTAGTTGTTTGTTTCACTTAACAAACAAGAATATTCCATCAGAAATACAGTCCTGCTTGTCAGGCTGAGAGCAGAAATGTCCCTCCCTGTCCCCCACCCTGCAGCCCCTTCCTCCCACTCCAGCACAGAGGTTTTGGAACTGGGGAGAGTGGAAAAGAGAATTCTTTCATTTCCTCTTTGCATTAGAGTTAATTAGGAAAAATCCAGAGGCCCTCATTGTGCCTGCATTTGCATGTTTTCTGTGGATGTTTAAATTATATTTTCCTGTGGTTGTTTTTGGGGTTCCCCCCCCCTCCCGTTTCATGTGTCTTTCCTGTATCACTGACACTGGATTGCTTCCCTGCTCACAATTAATTCCTGAAATAATTTATTTCACTTCTGTCACTGTTCCTCAGCTGGACGGCTCACACAAATGGAATTTGGTAGTTGTGTTGGAAGGAAATTATTTATTTAAGCTATTTGTTGGTATTAGAGAATAATAACATGGCAGGACTCCTTTTCCCAGGCTGGGTAAGACATTTTTCAGGAAGAAAAGTTTCTAAAAAGCTTTACTGGATGTATTTTGGATGCTTCACTCCCCCTCCTAAAATCATAGAATAATTAAGTTTGGAAAAGCCCTCTAAGACCACAAAATCCAACCATTAACCCAGAACTGCCAAGTCCACCACTAAACCATGTCCCCAAGGGTTACATTTGCACTTTTTTTTAACACTTCCAGGGATGGTGATTCCACCATTTCCCTGGGCAAAAAATGCACCAGATCTGATGGTTTTTTTGACCAGAATTCAGTTCTTTACTCAGAGGGTGGCAGGCCCTGGCACAGGGTGCCCAGAGCAGCTGGGGCTGCCCCTGGATCCCTGGAAAACCAGGTTGGAAAGGGCTTGGAGCAGCCTGGGACAGTGGGAGGTGTCCCTGCCATGGCAGGGGGTGGAACTGGATGGTCTTTAAGGTCCCTTTCAACAAAAACCATTCTGTGACTCTAACAAATCAGTTGACATTTTGGTTTGGATTGTTGTTTGTCTCCTCTGACCCAGATTTCCTAGATGCACACGAAGGGGTGTTGGTGTGGGAGACTGGAGCATTTGGAGCTCTGGCAAACCCTCTGTGCAGAGGATCAGAGAGTTCCTGCCCTGAAACCCAATGGAGGCAGCAGAAAGAAATTAAATAAAAAGAAAGAAAAAAAAGAAAGAAAAAAAAAAAAAGAGTTCCCAGATGTTTCACTTGACTTTCTATCAGGCTCTTTGCTACCTGTGTGGCCTTGGCAGAGCGCTGGGGTTTCGTGGATGTGAGCTCCCATGCTCCTGTTGGATCCATCCCAAGGCAGGAGCTGCCAAGCTGCAGCTATTTCCTCCTTCCTCTCCCAGCCCGTAGGCTGTGCTCCAGTGTCTCTGCTGAGAGAAGAAGTTTTTTTGTTAATCAGATGAAATAAAGATTGGAGGGACGGAAGGGGAAGGTTCCAGGGAGCTGCAGGTGGGGAGAGCCCACTGGAGGAACTGGAGGGCAGCAGCTGTCTCTGCAGGGCTCAGTCCTGCAGGATTGTCATTTGTGCTTCACCCCCTTCTCTGTTCCATCTCCAGCCTGGCCTTGCAGCAGTGAGGCTTCTCTGTTGTAGACGCAGGCAAACCCAGTGGGAAGAAATGATGTCTGACTCAGTTCAGAAGGCTGAATTATTTCTTTATTATAATTATGATAAAATACATTAATATACTATATAAAAGGAGGATACTAAAACTACATACTACTTTCTCCTACTCTATCTCTAATCTAACTGGTGACCCTGCTTGTGAGAGTCCAGCCCCAGGTGGGTTGGATTGGCCACCAGGCTCAAACAATCCTCACCAGAATCCAATCAAGCAATCACCACAGGTAAACAATTCTCCAAACACATTCCACATAGGAAAAACAAGGAGCAGAAATAGGAATTGTTTTCTCTTCCATTTCTCTCTGTGCACCTCTAGGAAAAATCCTGAGAGTGAGAGAAATGTCCTTGCCACGCTTCTCCACCTTCTTTCCTCCCAGCCCTCCTCCCCCTCACACACCCACGGTGGGTTTGGGCACTGGCTGAGGCTGGGCATGCTGCTCACCCAGAGCTGCCCACACACTGCTGGAGAAAACTCTGAGTAAACAGTGAGCAAACAGTGAGTAATTCTGTCAGATACAGAGTTTGGGGATTTCCATGCCCAGCCTTTGGCCCTCATCCTTTCATGTGCCAACCACCCAAACCCAGAATGAAGCAGATGAATGAGCTCCAGGGCATAAAAATTACTCTCTGCTTTAGTAATCTCAGTTTCAATTTATTGGCACATAAATTCCAGGGTTACTCCCTGTTGGAAACTCTCTTTCCAAGCTCTCCTTCCTTTCCAGCACCACCACACCCATGTCCAAGCAGACATGACACCAAGAACTCCTGCAGATCTCCATACAAACAGGGTGTAGCTCCATCCTCAGGCTTAGATTCAGGCACTTTGCCCCACAATTGGTCAATTGGAAGCAGGGACACTCAATCATCCTTCTTTTCTTTTTAGAAGACATCCTGCAAGCACTGAAATCCAGCCAGGTTTGGGAGGTTTTGGTAGATGGGTGGACAGCTGATCTCTGCAAAGTGATCTGTGAGCCAGCTCAGGAAGATTTTGCATTCCAAGACAACTGGAGAAAATTTCTGCTTTTACATCAAATTCCTGGCTGCCTTTTGGCAGGAGGCTCCTGCCACGAGGAGCATAAGGTCTTGTTTGAAGATTCCTGCACTTGGCATCCTTGCACTCAGGTTAGGCACTGCAGAACATCCACATCAGCTCACATCCACCCCAGCAAGGTCCTGGTCCTTCTTCTCCCTCTCCATGCTGCCAATCAAGAGCTGAGCTGGTGTCCTGCAGCTGGTGGGTCCAGCACTCACTGCAGCTGGTTCAAGCTGTAAAGTTCAGTCTCCAAAAAGCCACAGGAGCCTGTGGATGGAGCTGGCTGGGACTTGGAGGCAGGGAACCTCTCCTGCCAGGGCCCTGCGCTGTGTTTCCACACCGAGTCAGCTCTAATGGGAAATGACAGCTGATGAAAGCTGCTATTCATGGCCCTCTAAAGAGCTCATTACCCCCTGCTCATCCCAGCCCCTCTGTGAGATTCACTCTGGCTTGACTCCAAGCCCAGAGCCAGAAGTGTCTGGAGAATCCGTGGCAGCCCCAGGAGCTGGAGCTGCACCAGGGTTTTCCATCAGTGCATGCCAGCTGCCCGTGGAGCACAGCCACAAGCTGGGTCCTGCCCCACTGCACAGCCAGGGCCCATCCCAGCTCTCCTGTCCAGCTCATGATGTGGTTTTGGTGGGACTCTGATGGTCACCATGGCCTGTCTGTGCAAGTTTCTTCAGTATTTTAGTACCTCCATGAACCACTCCAGATGTGTTCCTGCCTCGGGACACACACAGAGCAGGCACAGCATCTACCACTCTGCTGTTTATCTGGCCACTTTTGTCCCCTCCAAGCCCCACATACCTCCTCCAAACCCAGAGGCTCCTAGACATCCCCCTTTTCTCAACACTGCCAGCTCTAAAAAAACTTCTAGTTAAAAAATTTTTCATTTCAAGGACTTTTAGTTTTCACCACTAACCATTGGGGTGGCTGCCTGCACAAAGGATCTGGAATTTAGGTAGGATTCTGTCTGTAAGATCCTGGGATGCTGGCAGAGAAGCTGCAGAAGGATTTAAAAAAGACCCCTGAGATTGGGTGAAGCCCTGGAAAACCCTGGAAATCCTGCCCTGAATGAAGGAGCCAAGCAAAATCTATCTTGTTTAACCATAACCATTTCTCAGTCTGTAGGAGAAGAGATCCAAGACCTACAACAAGCTGAGCTTGGACTTTGGTCACTCATTTTGATGCTAAGTTTGATCCTCTAGGTCTGCATTTAATCAAGCTGGCCAGCTGTGCTATGGAGTGGGAACTAATTCTTCTATTTATACCTCACAGTTCTGAGACTTAATGGATGTAAATGACTTTCCTCTGCAGAAACACTCCACGTAACTACCAGGAAAAGAATTCCTACCCACAGGCCCTAAGACTGTGAGGCAGGCAGTCAAATGAAAGGGTAAATACAGCTTTTTGAAAAGAAATCTCAAAGAAATCAACTCTTACCTCCAGAACCATGACTGTGGCATCATTTGACAAGGAAGGGGTTCCTGCACAGGATACTGAAAGAGATTTCAGCAAGGATGACTTGGTGGAAAATGAGAGTGGCAGGGTGAGCTGCCAGAGCCTTTCCTCACAGAGTCCTGTGAGAGTGGCACAGCTGTGACCAGCAGGAAAGGACAGAATTCCTGCACCACAAGCTAAAATTCCTGGGCTTGTCCATCTCCAAGCCCTCCCCACCTTTGCACTCACTGGAAGTGCTCCCCAGAGCTCTGGAGCTGCCCCCTGCCATGGGGTGCTGTCTGCAGGGGTGCTTCTGCTCCATCAGCTGTCCAAGCCAAGGGCATGGCCTGAGATGGACCAAATGAATGTCACCAGCCTCCCAAAGCCAGGTGCCAAAACTGAGCCAGCCACCAACCTGAGAAGCACTGTTCAAAGGATACCACTCTCAGGACAGCATCAGTTCCATCCCTGAGATCCTGGAGCCCAACAAAGCTGCTTTTTGTGTCTGGCTGTCAAACAAGGCCAATCCAACACTTCTGGCACGCAGTAACACTCTGTCTTCCATTGTGGGGGCAGAGGAAGGGGTTCCAAAGAGCCATCACTAATATATTTAGCCAAATACTGCCTCATTGTTTTCATCCCTGCCCATATCCATCACCTACTCATCTTCCCTTCAGCGTTTTGCTAAGGAAACAAGTAGATTTTACAGCAAGTAGATTTTAGCCAGGCGTCTTTGGTGCTGTCACAGTGGAAACCTTCACATCCAGAGGAGCTCAGTGTTCAGCTTTTCCACGAGAGTGGGACACTGTGTGGAAAAATGGGGTGGGGAGGACCTTGAGCTGCTGCTGCTGGCTCTGAAGAGGAAGGACCAAGGGATCTGTGTCTCCCTGGAAGGATTTACATTCCCACAGCAGACTTTCAACAGCATTAACAGCCAAAGCCTGCGAAGAAAAATGTCTGTTTGTGGGTAATAAAGGCAGACAGATGCCCCCTGCTTGCAAACTGCCAGTGCCTCTGAGACAAGAGGCTCTAAATAAATAATAACAAATCCTAGAGCTGAATGCACAGTTACTATTTGCATCATAAATAAATGAGGAGGCTTTTATTTACCCATTCTGGGGGCAGAGCACAAACCAGAGGGAATCCTCAGAGCTTCCACCACCAGAGACTGGCAGTAGCTCAGCACAACTGCTCGGTCCCCTTCAGCTGCCTGCCCCAGGAGATGCACTCAGTGCTCATCAGGGAGGGGAGAACCATGCAAGGCCTCCATGAGGATGGAGAGCTGCTGGAGAGCAGGGAGAGTGGCCTGGCTCTCCTGGTCAGTGGCAAGCTGGACATGAGCCAGCAGTGCCCTGGCAGCCAGGAGGGCCAGCCTGGTCCTGGGGCATCAGGCCCAGCATTGCTGGCCAGGCAAGGGAGGGATTGTCCTGCTCTGCTCTGCACTGGAACGGCCTCACCTCCCGTCCTGTGCACCGTTTTGGGCACCACAATAAAATAAAGACATTAAACCCTTAGGAAGCATCCAAAGGAGGCCGTGAAGATGCTGAAGGGCCTTGAGGAGAAGCTGAGTGAGGAACAGCTTGGTCTGTTCAGCTGGAGAAGGCTGAGGGGAAACTTCAGGCAGTTGCAGCTTGCTGGAGGAGGGCTGCCATGAGGATGGGTGACAGCTCAGCCAAAGCAAACTGGTTTGGTTTTCCAGTAAAACATTCCTTTTTAGCTCAAAATAAGGTTGGTTTGCCTTCTGGGACATGCACATTGGTGTATGGCCTCTTGCTGTAGAAGGAGGATAGGTTTCCTCTGGGCCCTGGTGGGTCATTTATCCATAGAACTGCAGAATGATTTGGTTTGGAAGGGACTCCAAAGAAGAATTCCACTCTCCTGCCATGGGCAGGGACACCTTTCACTAGCTCTGGTTACTCCAAGCCCCTTCCAACCTGGCCTTAGACACTTCCAGGGATCCAGGGGCAGCCACAGCTGCTCTGGGCACTCTGACACACCGTTATCATCCTTCCTCCTAACTTACCATGCTCAAAAATGGTTTTATTTTTCTGTAAAGTGTGACCACCTCCAGCTTTTCCCTCAGCTACTGGTTAGCAGAGGAGATGCAACCTGGTCCCTGTGCACCCCCTGCCCATCCCCAAGCAGCTCTCAGAGCATGGCAGGGCTGAGACCATCCTCAGGAATATTCCTTCCTTCCTTCCCCACCCAGGGAGATGCTGTAAATGCAAGGGGAGTCTCCATCAGCTGCTCCTCTCTAACCCAGCCACCCCTCAACCCTAGGCAGGACCAACCAGGCCCTGGGGCAGGCTCATGCACATCCACTGCTGATGTTTCATGGCC